>JACCIY010001178.1:0-44680 GCA_025506505.1 Flaveria sonorensis | reverse complement strand
TCGAGATAAGATAAAATAGAACTTTTATGCAAAAAATTGAATATCATTATATCACTTTTTAACTGGTTTAGAGTTAATAAGTCATTATCTAGTTAGAAAATCAAAAAGTACATGCAATTGAGATAAATTTAGGGGTTTTACCGTACAAAATTAGTTTAGTAACTTTCTCATGTATTTTTTACAAGTTGGAGGATTTTAACATACTAAAATCGATAAAACCAGAGCATACTTTAGTGTAAACCGAATGGGAAGCGGTACCACGAGGGTAGGTTTGGGGTTGCGGGAGAACAAGACCCACACATAAGGGCCTAATGAGCTTTTAAAAACCATAAACAAACTAGAAAAAACCTCATCAATCAAGTTATTGATAAGATCTAGAGACGGTGAGAACTGAGAAGTAGATAAAACTTATATTTATCACAGAGAATAAATTACTTTATCCAGATACTGCTTCTAGAAAGATCTCTAGATCCCAAAGCAAATAACGAAACCAATACACTCAATAAAATAAAAAAACTTGGTGATCGATATACAATCAACATAAACTAGACTATTAGTAGCACACCATGTTCGATCAACAATCAACATAAATCTTATGTATTTAGGGTTTAACAAGCTGATTACAACACAATTCGAATGAGCTTTTTAGAAATTTATTTGAAGTGCTTCCTCATGTTTTCTTATTTTTTAAAGTCAAATTTAAATTTTGGCCCACTATATTAATCTTGTATGTAAACAATTACCAAAGTACAACAAAGGTGAGACGACTATTGTTTTCGTGTCGTGCACACTTTTATTTATTTATTTTACCTTCTCTTCCAAAAGTACACAACCAACAATCTCACGAGTCATCCTTTTCTTACAATCAATAACTTCTTTCGTTTATGAATGCAACAATATTGTTTCTCTAAAACTATTTTAATTATAACAGTATTACTTGATTATAACATTATTAAAAAATACCAATAGAGATATTATATGCAACACCAATAACAGTTCAGTGAAATAATGTGCAATAACTTACACAAAATAAAATAGAACGATAAAACAACAACATCGATCACTACTATTCTCATTAACAATAATCATGTCATTTGACGGGGCAACCTTCTGCGTGTAATCGTAACAAAGTCCCACCAGCATTTAATTATATAACTCAAATTATTCGTTTTAAGTTTATTGGTCATAACTAGAAGCATATAATCGAACAAACACTTGGTTAAATAGAAATAATTTGATACTTTTTATAAAATTTGTTAATTGCCTATCAAAATTTGATAAATTCCGACCCAAGTTTTCGTCCAAAGTCCAAACACGAATTACTAACTATACACCATAAATTTAATACATAAACAAAGCATACAAGCATTGAAATTGCATGATAAGTTTATAAAATAAACATTTTGTAATATATGACTAATTAATCATGCTTTTTGTATATTAAGAGAAACCTAAAATGTAATCATCTATATTATATATTTATATTTTATTTTACATGCTATACAACTTTTTACATGTATAGCCATAAAAAATATAAAAAATTCTATCAATCTCACTAACCGGCATAACTGTACATGCTATACGCCTTTTACATTTATAGCAAAAAAAAAAAAAAAAAAAAAAAAAGGGAAGAAGAAAAACAATTCTATTAATCTCTTTAATCAGCATAATCATCTTACAATGCATAAGACCTATCATACTTTGTTGCTTTTCAATGATATCATGGTCACATATGTGAGAGTTAACTCGACATATTTTGTCAAGCAATATTATACGTTAGAAAATAATTTTAAATTCTAACGAGTGAAATAAAACTAAACATGATTGCTTAAAATTTTATAACCCAAAAGGTGAAAACTCAAGCAATATGAATACAAGTTATAAGCATACTAAATAAACATACATATATGTTATTTTCTTGTTTTATAACATATCCAGAAAAATTTTAGTTTTTCTTTTTGGAACCAAAATAACTTTTTGAAAAAGGAAAAAGAAACTAAAAAGTAAAAACCTTAAAGAGTTAATTTTTATTTTGCTTACTGAGTTTTGATAAAAATAATATTTTTCTTTAAAAGACTAGAATAATTAATTTACCTTTAAAAATTTTATAAATTATTTTGATTTCAATACAAAAACTTTATAATTTTAAATTTAAATTGAAACAACTAATAAATTTTTTACTAAAATTAAAATAAATTATCAAAGTAAATTGATGAAATCATACTCCTTTGACTTATTTTGAATTCATTTGACCCACACAAAATAAAAAACAAAAAAAACTAATTCCAAAACAACTCTCACTAAAAACCTGTACAACACGCATTGATACTTGTAACCCACTCTAAACTCATCACCACCATCTCTGTAAAACACTCCACCATCTTTTTTCTTCTACACCTCTACTAGTCTACCACCATCACCACCTTCAAAAGCTGAAACACCCCGTCTGTTTGGGATTCTTTATTTTTTATAAAAAATAACTTTTAAAAATTTATTTTTAAAAGTTAATCCTATTAACTACTCAAAAATAATTATTAACCTTTAAAATTAACTTTTAAAATTTTATCAAACATATTATAACTTATTAACTTTTCAAAAATTAATAAATCAAAAATTAATTTAAAAGTTGGTTTGCCATGGCCACCTTCACATCACCACCTCTGCAAAACCCTAACTCCGCCCAAAATGCCCGCCGGAAAAACACACCTCCGGCAGCCTCCACCGCACCGCCGCCGGCGTCACCCCCAAATCAACCATCGAACCATGCTCAAACACCGACACCTGCAACGTCCTCCTCGGATACACCCTCTACACCGACCTCAAAGTCTCCGAACTCGCAACACTCTTCCAAATCGACCCCATCGCCCTCTTATCCGCCAACTCAATCGACATCTCATCCCCGATGTCTTCATGATTGTTCTAATTATTAGCACCATGCCTTAAATACCACAAAATAAGTGAAAAAAAAAGGTAATTACAGCTTGAATGTTTGCCCAAATTTGGAAGTTTTACGGAACGACTTGATATGTTAACTTGATGAACTGATGAAGGGAGTATAATTGGTCTGATTTTAGGGAAATTGAGTGATAAAAAAGTGGTGATAGCAATGATGAATTTTTTATGTCATTTGAATTTTGTATAAAGAAAGGCTCTGTTTTAAGTTTTACTCGAAAGGTTATAAGCTGGTACCAACTTTAGAGTGACATTTTGATGTTGTGGGTCTAGTTTGCACGTATTGTGCTAAAGCTTCCAACTTTTATAGTATTATACTTTTCATCTTGAGAATGGGAATTTTTTCCTTCAATTTTTATTTATTTTGAAGATGAACTAAAACACTTCTCTTTCTCTATTTAATTTCTGGTATTTTCATAATCTAGCGGTTTAAGGGAGATGAGGAATTGCATAGACGATACGCTCATATTTTTGAAGAATATTTTTAAATTGGTATTTTGTAATGTTGTTTCCGTGCCGTAGATTATAGCCTTGTTTAAACCTTTTTAATATTTGTTTTTGCGGGTTATTTACACTTTTCAGCTTGTGCCTCAAACTTTCCAATATATGCATCTGACCATGCATTGTCTGTACCCAATGGAGGCTATGCCATCACAGCAGATCATTGTGTACAATGTAGTTGCACGCGGGGGAGCAGGTTATATCAACACACTTATGTCACGCAATTACCGAAAAGTTTTGTTTTTCTAAATATTTCTAATCGTCATCTTGTTTTATGCAGATTTTATTGCCAACCGGCTTCATTATCAGTTTCGTGTTCTAGCATGCAATGCAAAAGTAGCAACCTCATGCTTGGAAATGTTACGGTCCAACAGAGCAGTGCTGGCTAATGTCACTTCTGTGGTTATGGTGGTTTTGTCAACGGCACGATAATTACCAAGTATTCTTCTTAACTTTCTATGTTGGAAAAAATTTGAAATTATTATCTCCCATATCTGCTAATTTTATTTTTCAAAAAGAAAAATTATAGGGTCAATAAGATAATATGATTCACTTAATTTGTCATCAGAAGGTAACAAACAAACAAACAAACAAACGTACCTAGTAATATCTGACTCGTCATCGAAGGGTATTTTACTACTTTATACAATTTGTATATAGTTGAACTAGTTTAATTATTCTTATGGAGCAATTCTTTTGTTAGAAATATTCAATTCATGAAGCAGTCCATTTGTTGTCAAATATTTGTTGGCCTCATTTTACTCTAAATCTCTACTATGCAGGTTGTCGAGTTCTCTTCAACCACAATGCCAGGTAAAGCGATAATAAGTGATTTAAGATATGAAATAAAGTCTTGTTCTTGTTCAGCATAGTTGTTAATGATGATGTGTTTTGGGTTGTTAAACATGTTGCAGGGCCACAGCAGGTTCCACCACTAATAGAACCACCAACTGTGGTTAGCCTAGACATGGGATTTGCTCCAGCCCCTTCACCATCCCAGCTCAGTGGTGCACCGATTGGTGGTCTTCCAGGCTCGGTGGTGCCATCAACTAGCTCAAGCATAGCATTCCCTCCGTTCGCAAATGGTCCTAGTGGAAGTCTTTCTAGTGCTTGCACCTTGGTGAACCCGATATCCAGTTTCTCACTAGCCATGGTTCTAGTTTTGTTTCTCAGCCTGGTACTCCCATTGTAATATTTTCCTTATTTGGTGCAACTATGTTGTATGTTTAAACTTGATTTGTGCCCCAAAAAAAGACGTATTACACGCGGTTAGGCGGTTTTCCAGCAGGAGATTTCAGGTTAGGGTGGGTTGTATTCAACTTTTTGGAACTTCTGTGATTTGAATGAAATGATGTGACATTGAATGGAGGAGTGTTCAGGTATGGTGTTCACAAAACTTCTGCGCAGCCCTCCAACCACAGTTTCCTGAAAATGACATACCAAACTGGCCAGTTTACTAGTTTGGCCGTCTAACGGTTTGGTTTTTGCGGTTTGAACCGATTTTATTTATTTATTTATCGTCAATTATTTGAATTAGAACGTATAAAATGATAATGTTTATAATTATGATACACATACATAACTACTCACTAGACTTACCATATCTCTTGTAGTTGTGCACTTGTGCCTTTATCCCTAGGTGGTCCATAGTCGTATATATTTTAGTCCTGGGGACTTTTTGTGTGTACATGTACTGTTATCTTTTCCTATAAATGGATATTATGAGTGTTGTTTAGTATGTTCTTGTATGTTTATGGTTTTTATGCACTAAGTTTTTTGAATCAAGAGTCTTTCTTGAACATCCTTTCTATCCTAACGAATAGAGACAAAGTTGACATAATCTCATCCTTTCAAGACCTATCTGTTCAAGTGAGATTTACTATGTGTGTTATGCTATACATAACTACTTAATCAAAAACACATACAAAACAATTACTTTTAAATGACTGATTTTAAGTTTCAAATTGCACCAAAACATTAAACGGTTATTAACTATGGAAACCAAACTCTTGTTTGGATCTCATATCAATAAATACGAGGAATTAAGTTTAAATGGTTTTTAAGGATCCTAATTTTTAGCACTGGCATTTTGAAAGTTGAACCTGTGATATGTGTGATTATGTTAGCTAGTATGGGAGTTTTGTTTCAGGTCCTTGGAGTTATGGATTGACAACGGTAGGGTCTGTTTACATGTCAATGAAAGTTGTTTGAGATTATGCAAAATTTTATTTTGTTTGATTATATAAAATAATATATTTAATAGTTTATTGTAAAAGTAGTTTCTTATAGTAAAATGATTTTCAAATTAATGTATATTAGTAGGTCGCGTCAAATAAATGTGGAGATGAATTAAGCCTTAGTGCAGTAGAAATTTGTAATGGAGATTAATTATATTTTTTTTTTATATGTCTCCAACCATAAAAATATCTACTCAGCTGTTACATCCGATTTTCACTTCAAGTAACCGGTAAATATCGTATTCTCAAACCATATATCAACTAATACTAGACACGTTTCATGGCTACAAAGACTTTTAACACCCATTTTCATACCTAAGTACTCATACCGAACATTTCAAGTTATCCATCAGGTTCAGGTTCAATTAGCATCGCTAATCCTGATATAAAGTAAGGTGTATTGTGGCAACTGGTATTGTGATGCGACTGATTTATGTTTTCCTTCAAAATTTCAAATAAGAGTTAATTACACGGATGGTTTCTAGCAGTTGGACAAAATAACAAGTTTGTGTACTAAGTAAAAAAAATAACAAAATTGGGTTTTAAGACTAATCTTCATTAACCCGTCTGTTAAATCTAGGTGAAATGTTATTACCATATCTTTTACTTTCAATAACTTTTCAATTAAATTAAAATAAAAAAACTAACCTTAATACGCAAACTCGATACAAAAATTAAAGTTATTTGATAAACATGTTATTTTTAAATTAATATTTAAAACTATTATTCTGCTCAAATCACAACCACCACATAACAACCATATGCTTAAATAGAAGTTACATTGCTATTGCTACCGGTTTAAACTAGTGGGCCAGTCCGGGCCGGCCGAAAACACGGACCCAAAAGTCCACACGGATTTCTTGTATAATAAAGCAACCTCTCCTCACAGGAAGCTTCCAGATACCGTGGTTTAACTTATAAGCTAACGAAGAACAAATTACGAATCTACACCATATTTGCTTATAAAACCCTAGGCATCTGATCCAAAATTCCTCATTTTCTTCTTCAGAGATTCAATCAAGGTACGTGAATTTCAATTTTTTTCATTCTCTGATGTCCTTTCCCTCTTTTTGTTGGATCATACATCTAGGGTTTGTCAATTTATTCGCGTGATTTGACGGTTTGTTTTTACGTGCTACGATCGTTGACTAGATGCTATTTCGTCGATCGAGTGGGGAAATTGTTGCTTACTTGAATCTTGGGTTTTACTGGATGCATCTGTTGATAAATCGAGCTTTAGGGATCTGAATTTTTGAAAGATGATATGTTTTTGCTTCGTTGTCTGAATCTAAATGAAATTGATTTGAATGCGTTGTATGTGTCCAAGGGTTTCGTTGTCAGTAGTAAAAATTGTCATGGTACTTGGGATAGAACTTGGGTTTTCTTTGATGTACTTGTTGCTTTTAAGAAAAGAGCTTTCTTTTCGCTATAGATTCATAGTATATCTAATGGAATTAGGGTTTTTTTGGACGTGCATCTTGATGGATCAAGTTGTAGGGATTTTAATTTTCCAAAAGAGGGCAAAACTTATTTTGTTTATCTGGAATTTAATTGCCTAATTCGAATTTAATTTGGATGTCTAATCTGGATCTAGGATTTAGGGCTTGGTGCTACATCTTTTCAACAAAAGAATTGAAGTTTACTGCTGAGGCGTTTCATAAGACATGTGATGGAACTTAGTTTTTATAGGCCATCAGAATCTAGTATTCTATTTGAATTGAACTTCCATTGTTGAGACGTTTCATCATACTAGATGTCTAGGTGTATTTTGTTACGAGTTTGGTAGCGAAATTTTATTTTGTAGTTTTTAGATTTAGTTTCTCTAATGATGTAGAAGTGTAACTGCTCTATCTTTCTTAGCTTAACAGTTTTTAAGCTATTCAATTATCTTTGTGGCCTAAGAGTGATGTTATTTTTGCAGATTCTTTTATAGGTTTCACATTTGCAAGTTTGGGATTTTGTGTTCTTAAGCAATCTCAAACTTTGGCGTGTTTGCTTTTCAACTAAGGTAAGAGTCCCAAACTAATTCTTGTTTTAAGAACTTTTGTTATTCTTGAAGCATACTTGTCACATGTTTAGTTGATATTATGATTGTTAAGATGATATTAAACATAGAAGATTATACAAAGGGAAACATATTACACGTTAAGACATTTACTTTTCTTATCCTTTTTATTAACTTCTTCATAGATTTGATTTTTATGATAGAGTAACTAACATTTTGTCATTTTCTCTTTGAGATGCACTTCTGGTCATCATCATACCATAATGCAGATATTGAGTTGGTTTTTACATCTGAATGGACTACAAGACGTTTATCCAGTTGGTTGAAGAGAAGAAGCAGCGTGTGCTGGCAAAAAAAGAAGCCCCTTTGAAATGGCAGCAGAAGCTTGAAGCCGCCATTGAAGCCAATGAAAAGAAATCAAAGAGGCATAAGAGAAGGTCCGTGTCATATGACAGTGACAGTGAAAGTGAAAGTGGCCGGGAGGTCAAAAGGTCAAAGAAGAAAAGTCACAAGAAACATAGAAAGAATGGTGACAATGATAAGAAAGAAAAGAAATCAAAACACAAACCAAAGAGGAGATCTTCGAGTTCTAGTGATGATAGTGACGGTTCATATGAAAGTGAATTGGAACAACACAGGAAAAAACGTGTTCACAAGAAACATAAACATCATGGTTACTCAAGCTCTAGCTCTGATGATGACTTAAGTTTTACAAGTGACGAGGATGAAGCAGCATTAAAGAAAAGGAGACACTCGAAGCATCATAGACATCATGATAGACACAGAAAATCAAGGGATTCGGATTCTTCAAGTGAGGAGTATGATGATGACAGGATGAGGAAGAGAAGGCATTCAAGGCATCATCATCACAAACGTCATAGGCGGTCAGACTCAAGTGATTCAGATGATTCTAGCTTTGAAGATGGTGTTAAAAGGCATGGTGTTAAACACCATAAGCATCATCACAGGTCTCATAGCCATGAATTGAAGTCTGACTCTGATAAGGAACATCATCACCACCACCATAAAGATGACTTTGCTGATCCACATGACAGGAGTGATAATCACCGGAATGGACATGAGCTGAATGGAGATCTTCCTCAAGGAGCTCCTGTGACAGTGAATGGTGTGGATAGTGATGGAATTGAAGAGGGTCAGATTGTTTAGGGTTCATTATTAACATCATTTGACATGCATTTGTTCTTGCTTTTATCTTTTCGAACTGAGCTTTTGCTGGCAATTTGTTCTTGTAAACTCATCGACCTTAAATTGTTTCAATTTCACTAGATTGTTAATTTCCTGATACATTGGCAGTCGTTCTCTCTTTTGTCAAGGCATCTTATAAGTATATGAATGTTAGTTGACAAAGTTTGGGTTAAGACGCTGTAATGAACACCTAGATCTAGGTTACAAAATATAAATTTGGCACGACCCTCTCTGACTTGATCACAAAGCATATATTTGAGTTTCTATTTGTAACCTGTATTGTAAGCAGGACATATTTGGTTTAGTCAATTGTTTGATGAGTCATGTTTGAGTAATCCGTCAACTATGTATAGCTTTTTAACCTATGTATTACGTTTCACCAATATGTTCATACGAATTTAACATGTTTACAATTTGATTACAAACCTATTAAGTAAATAAATTAAACGGATTACACTAAACGGGGTTATGCATGAATTACATAATTTTAGGTCACCTTGGTTAAAGCTTATGTATTTAAGCATGTTAAGTTTAATGATTCAACGCACCAAACCCAACACGATTAACACCACCATGTGAATCGACTTTTAACAATCCAACCCAAGTTCCTCAACAAAATTGTATGCTAATGTTAAACGAGCAACAAACTGCAAGCAAAAAAGCATATTGATGCCTGGTAAACGAACAAAACTTTCAATTATCTTTCTTTAATGCTGTTGTGTATGTCCACAGTCATAAAATGAGCCCGTGACACATTCAACTTTTACAAAACTCTTTGGCCAACTGAGTATCCAGTATGTGAAGATTCCATCTATGTATGTAAGAATTGTACATTTACATCTATGATGATATTATTTTGTGATTCCCAGCTGAGATGCATGCACTCAGCGATACGAGCATAAATGAAATGAGAGCCTCTATCTTGAAATAATTATACAACAAATCAAAACTGGACCTCAGAAGTTTTTCAAGATCTTTTCATTGGGTACTCCATTGCCAACAAGAATAGAAGTAACTTCCTGTGACATACATTAATTGTTATTACAAAACAAACAAACAAACTTACATAGTAAAATCACACCCGTGACAAAGCTATCATATATTACAAGACATGGATACGAATAATTGGTCCTAATCAAATTGCAATATTGGTTTAAAAAAGTGCGTCTGAGGCATGGGGCGATCAAATAAGAGCCCCTGAGTTGCCAAGTGTCAGTACTATACCAAACCGATACCAACCAAGCGTCCAAGCACTATCTCTACAGGTATTGGTATTCGCTTTTCATGTTTCTGGTTTTGGTATCCTTCGATGATACAACAGACAAAATCGGTACGGTATTTGTTTTACACTCGATTGTTTTCAATTTTCGATATTTTTCGGTATAGTACCAATCTCTCCCCTACCTTAGGGCCTTGAGGCGGCGTCTCATGCACATCTGGGTCAAACTTGAGCTCTATAGAAGGGGTTATATGTAGAAACAAACAAAAGAATGAAGAGATTATGAATGGTTTACTTGATAAAAAATTGTTATGTAAAAGATATGAGATGGATGCAACTTTCGGCCTCAATGTCTAGCACATAGGCTTTCAGGACCTAAAACACTTCAAATGTCTTGTGATTTTTTAAACCAATATTATAATATAAAGCGACAGCAAAATAGAACTTCAAGTACCACTACAACTTAAAACTAACCTCAGCCATCTGTTTATGACCACAAAGCACAGACCCGGTTGACTCAGGTATGTAAACTTGTTTAGCTCTAGCAAAAGCCGCCTGCTCAAGATGTGTAAACATTCACACGAAAAAAACTAGGAAACAACAAACCGTAAAAGAAGGAAACAGAACAAGCACATGACGTCTACCTGTACATAGCCGGCTTCACCACCCCAACTATCATGAGGCTGGGACAATACAGGAACAATGGTAACTCCAGATGATTCCCAGGCTTTGAATCTATCCTAAAGTTGTTGACAAAATAAAATATCAGAATCATTCAAGAATACAAAGAAGATAGAAAAGAAGTTAAGGCTTGAAATGAAACCTGATAAGCCATTCTTTGAAGGTTTCTTGCACCATAATATAACCTTACATCTGATCTCTTGTCTGCACCAAACCCTGATTCGATTAAGGATCGAATGGGGCTGCATGCGATGCATTATCATAAATGAATTAATTGTAGAATAAGTAGAAAACAACCCAAGAATGACAACAATACAACATATTACAGCTACATGACAGATATTCATACAACACATCAAAATGCCTATTATATTATTTTCAACAACCAATATACCACTGGACATATAGAATACCATCCCATGATCCCATCTCTAACCATTTCAAGGTTATTATGTCATGCACTAGGGTTAACTACATCTGAATGTATTGAACTTGATGTGTTTTGTGATTGTGTGTATGGCGAACCAACAACACTTTATACTAGCGCGAATGAGATTATCTCACCATTCCCATAAACATTTCTCCTGATTTAACTTTATCTTTTGAACAGATGAAATACTTTTTCAACTGCAAATGCTAAGCCACTACAGCAAAAACTATACATCGACTAAAAATCCCTAAGATTGGGTCGAAATCAAATAACGAAATGAACTATGGAGCAGAAGAAGCAATGCTATTTCTATCATTGTTCGATCTATCTACATATGTATAAAATGCTACAGGGCAATAACATCATATGTGATACGACCTAACATAGACAGCTCATAGAGATAATTTAACCTACAACTTGAGCAAAAACATGAACATAATGACACAATCATCAGGTGGAGACATTTGATCTGTATCAAATCTAATATGAATGATCTAAAACACGAAAGATTCAACAATTTACCTAATTCCCGATCCAGTTGCGAAGATGAAAACAGATTGATAATCCTCCGGTGGAGAAATTTGATCTGTATCAAATCCTTTCCCCATAGCTGAGCTCAACTCTACAACATCTCCTTTCCGGAGACCACACAAAACCTCCGCCGTAGATCCGGCGATACTCTTAACCAAAAACTCAAACACACCGTCGGTAACCGCCAGCGACGGAGGAGAGGCGATGGCTAAACACGACGGTTTCACGACGTTAGGGATCCGGAGGCGGAGGTATTGTCCGGCGACGGTGTAGGACGACGCCAGATCGGGGGAATCTGAGACGTCGATGGTGACGTGGAAGAGCGACTCTGCGGCGGGCTTCACGGCGGCGATAGGGGTGGGAGTCCAGAAAGTGGTGCCGTGTTGACGGAGTGCGGTGGCGGTGGCGGTGGCGGTGGCGGTGGCGATGGATCTACGGCGGATAGGGTTTAGATGCCGACGGATGATGGTGGCCATGGGGGGAGATGGTGTGTGGTGAGGTGCATGGGGGTTGAGGTGAGGGGGCGTGTGTGGGTTTGGTGAGGAGAGGGGTGGTGAGGGACATTGGGTGTGCGTTTTTTAGAGAGCGCCGCCTTGAAAGTTGGATGTCAGGGCGGCGACGGTTAAAATGCGCAGGTGCGTATTTTACAACACACACGTGTCATCCGCGTGGATACCGTGAGGGATGGATATTTGGATACCCAAGTTCATAGGCATAAACAACGGATCCGAAAATAAATAATTTAAATTATTTGTAATGATAGTTTGGTTATCATCTAGACAAAAATTATTTTACTAAAAATCTTTTAAATCAAATGTACTTGTTAAATGATATTTGAAGTTCTATTGATTTAATAACGTAAACAAGATTGTGTTTAAAATTTATTAAAGACTTAACATCTTATAGATTTAAAGTCTCTTTTAACTATCATATAGTGATACTTGAAGGCTTACTTGTGTCCATATCATTATTATTGGCACTTCATGCTTGTCTATTACGTGTAGTCTAACAAATGTTTGTAACTAGTCAAGTTCACCACGTTTAGTGTCCAGGTGGTACGGTAATTTGTTTGAAATTGGTGTAACGTACCAACCATGTTTGCTTTATCAGTCAATGGTTTGTTGGAGATTCATAGTTACACAAACCCAGATGACAAGAAGGAGGCGGCATGTTATCATCCACACGTCCCTGTGGCGTGTATGGAAAACTCAAAATGAGGTGGTTTTTAATTCCAAACCGGTTTTTATTAACAAGTTGTTAGAGAATATAAAGTCGTTGAGTTTTTTTAAGGTGAAAAATATGTCCCCTTTGGGGATGATACATTGGGATGATTGGGGTCCTTTTTGTAATTGTTGCTATGTAATCCTGGTTGATGTCATGTATGGTATATTCTGTTGTTGTATAGATGTATAGGTTTTTATCGGTCTTCATTTTTAATGAAGAATTATTTTCTTTTTGTCAACAAAAGTAAATATTTGAAATTACATACAGAATATGAAATTAAATATAGATGTCCAAACTAAATAGGTATTAACAAAATGGTTATTTTTTAAAATATCTATTAGATCTAAACACTATGATATTGTAACTTAAAAGTAAAAAAGGGAAATTAACTGGTTGAAGTGGCGGTTTGAAAGACCATCGAAAGAAGAAAGCATCTAACCGTCTGTAAATCTTGAACATGGAAAACAAAATTTGAAAGCAAATGTTATTCTCTTCACAAGAGGTTGGACCCCACAGGTATGCAAAAAGAATGTAGTTTGTTCTAGGGAAAAACTGTGTTTGTGTGTGTTAACATATGAAATTCAAGAGATTGTAATCATTCAAGTGTTAGTAAATAATCGTATAGGCAAATTATAAAGGCATTAACACACATATGGAGTCAGTTTGCTTCGTCCCTAGCACGATGGAGGTTTCTTAGCGCGTCATGAGCACCAGAATACAAGAAACCTACGACAAAGGTATATACACGCAGACGAATCATTAAACAAAAATGCCGATATGACACATGCACATACACTACAAACAACTTTACATGAATCCTCGTCGAACATACGTAATCATATGGGCATGTTAAATATGCATATACACATAAACTGATACATGGAGTGTAACAAGCAGGAAACCGCACCGGATATTGTCCGCTACTTGAGGAGAATATCATCATCACAGGTTTAAAATGTGTCTGATAGGGAAGGTATCCAGCCCCTTATAAAGAGACTTTCGTTCCCCTTTACAACCGATGTAGGATGTTACACGGAGTCAAACCGTAAAAAACATAATTCTTTAAGAGTAAAATGTCCCTGGTTTTTTTAAAGAGAAATGCAATCTACATGAAAACAAACAAAATAATACAATAGGCACATAAACACAAACAAATTATGGGTTTGATCTTTTTAGAAAAAAAGGTGAACATGTCGCAGATCTTTCAAGCGGGAAACAGAAATACATTTGAAAATACAACAATTTATTTACTTGAATACAATGAAAAAAAAGATTTTCCAGAGCCGCTCGTCGATAATGGATAAACAACGTGATGAATTGAGATTGGAAGAGGAAAAAGAAAGCATTTACAGGCGATCGAAATTTAAAAGAGAATATAAAGGATGTTTAAAGTGGTTCTGTTAATTGAAAATGTAAAAACAAAAAATAAAAGAACGGGTAACACATGGTGACTGGTACACGTGTTTATAGTTGTCAATTGTTATTTATATAATAAGGTGTGGCATGCATAATAGGGCATGGCGAGGAGAGTGAGAGGGTGAGCGTGAGCGCTCATGGATGTTGAGCAAAAAGAAAGAGTCGTTGCACTCATTTATCAAGCGATAGATACCCAAGTTGTTTCAATCTCAATGTAAAAATATAAAAAATCTGTACGAAATTGAACGAGTAATAAAGATCTTTATCATTATATTAATTTGAAGAAACAAAATAACAACGATAATAGTAATTACAACAAATCCTATCAAATAAAAAGAAGATATAAAGTATACATGACAAATGATGTATCATGTATAGTGATTGATGATGTAATATCAAGAAGTCTTATATTTTTTTTTTCTTACATATTGAGTAAATTACACTTTTTGTCCTATAAGTTTGTTGTAAATTTCAGAAATCGTCCTTAAACTAAAGAAATTACAGTAAACATCTTTTATGTTTTAAAAAGTTTGCACTTCTCATTCTATTATCTAACGGACGTTAAATTTGATCGTTAATTAAAGCCACGTGCCTTACACATGAGGATAGTTTGATCTTTTTACTTTTAATCATAAAAAACAAAATATTAAAACCCTAATTATAAGAACTTTCATGTAATTAACTCATTATTATTTCTCCAAAAAGTATCGTTACAAATAACGCTGTAATAAAACGCACAACGTCAACTCACAGTCTCTCCGAGACGACTCAGTTCTCATCCCATTCAAACCCTAGCATCAACTCATTCTCTCTAACACCATCTCCTCCGCCTATGGCTTCCCGGAGGCTAGCAACCTCCCTCCTCCGCTCCTCCCTCCGCCGATCGCCGCCCGGATCTCTGATCACCACCGCCACCAGAGCCGCACGTGCAACATCCCAACTTCACCCCTCCACTAACCACTTCCTCAACCGTGTAGTCAACCACTCCACTTCCGCCACCGCGGCCCAATCCAAGCCGCCGCCGACCACCTCCGGTGAAGGATCTGGCGTTGGGAAGATCACCGATGAGTTCACCGGCGCCGGAGCGATCGGGCAGGTGTGTCAGGTTATTGGTGCGGTTGTTGATGTGAGGTTCAGTGAGGGGCTGCCGCCGATCCTTACGGCGCTTGAGGTTTTGGATAACTCAATTAGGTTGGTGCTGGAAGTGGCGCAGCATTTGGGGGAGAATATGGTGAGGACGATTGCTATGGATGGTACGGAAGGGCTTGTGCGTGGTCAACGGGTTCTCAACACGGGTTCTCCGATCACTGTGAGTTGTTTTTGGTTCGGAATAATTCGATGGGTTTAACAGGAGAAATGAAAATAATGAGTTATTTTAGTATGTATTTTTTATATGTATTGTTTGAGATCTAGTTAATTCTTAGTAGGTGTAGCTTGTTGGTTTATGGTTAAAATCGCTGAAGATTTCATTCTGGAATTAGCATGTGTTTATTTTTGTTCATGTCAATGTGTCTGACTGTAGTGAAACTTTTTGGGGATATAGTTTTACTTGTTTTCTTCATTGGTTTTACATAATGATTTTGTCATTTGTTCATCATTCCGATTTTGATTCGAGTTTGTATTAAGGAAATCACAATTAAGGATTGTATAATTGTCATTCATTTGGCTCGAGATACTGGCCATTTGTTTTCTGAATGCAGTTCTTTTATACACATGGTAAGTTAGGTTCAACTGTATAATGCAAAGGTCCATGGATCTAATTATGGTTTTTTTTTTTGATAGGTACCTGTCGGTAGGGCAACTCTTGGCCGTATCATTAACGTTATCGGAGAGCCGATTGACCATAGAGGCGAAATTAGTAAGTTTTCTATTTTTGATTGCATAACATGCATTTCTAGCTATCTTGGGATTTGTATCTCACTATTTCGGCTCTTTATGACAGAAACTGATCACTATTTGCCAATTCATAGAGAAGCACCGGCTTTTGTTGAACAAGCAACAGAGCAACAGATCCTTGTCACTGGAATCAAGGTAGAGTTATCATTTGGAATGTTTTTTCTTTATTTTATCTTCCTCACTATGTAATAAGTATATGATGAGTAGGTTTGGTTTTATAATTTATAGGTTGTTGATCTTCTAGCTCCATATCAAAGGGGAGGAAAGATTGGTTTGTTCGGTGGTGCTGGTGTAGGAAAAACTGTGCTTATTATGGAACTTATTAACAATGTCGCGAAAGCTCATGGTTGGTACATGTTTCATGTTTATAAGATTTTTATTTGATATAAACGTGTATATGAATCCTTTTTTTTACTTTTCAACAGGTGGGTTCTCTGTATTTGCTGGTGTTGGAGAACGCACTCGAGAGGGTAATGATTTATACAGGGAAATGATGGAGAGTGGTGTCATTAAGCTAGGTGATAAACAGGTTTGTATTTTGGAGCTTCTGTTATTTTCTTTTAGAGTTTTGACTTTTACCTTCTTTAATCTTCCCTATAAACTTATGTTGTTTCCTATATGATTGTAGGGCGAGAGCAAGTGTGCTCTTGTATATGGTCAAATGAATGAACCCCCAGGTGCTCGTGCTCGTGTTGGACTTACTGGATTGACCGTGGCTGAACATTTCAGAGATGCTGAAGGACAAGATGTGCTTCTTTTCATTGATAACATATTCCGTTTCACCCAGGTAGGTTTAACTTCTGTGGAAGTCTACTTTACTTCACAAATTTACTTCTTGATGAGTTTGAGATTAAGCAATTAGTTTTAATTTAAATCTGCAGGCTAACTCTGAGGTGTCTGCCTTGCTTGGTCGTATTCCATCTGCTGTTGGTTACCAACCAACTCTGGCTACTGATCTTGGAGGCCTTCAAGAGCGTATCACCACAACTAAAAAAGGTTCAATTACATCCGTTCAAGCTATCTACGTGCCTGCTGATGATTTGACTGATCCTGCTCCAGCCACAACTTTTGCTCACTTGGATGCCACAACTGTGCTTTCCAGACAGGTAATACGTCTTTTCTATTAGATTCTGTTGGCAGTGTGTAGATATGGCAAGATGGGCTTGCTGGCTAACGGGTTTGGGTTGAGACATGGTTTTGATACGGGCCACGGCTGCTCAAATTAGGTTGACCTTTTCTGTGCTACCCTTTGACGTGTTTCCTCTCGAACCACAAATTAATATTTTTTAGTTAAGTTGTTAATGTATTGGCTACCTCAATTGTGTGTTTAGCTCATGGTAATTATATTAATGGACAGATATCCGAACTTGGTATTTACCCTGCTGTGGACCCACTTGACTCTACATCTCGTATGCTTTCACCACACATTTTGGGAGAAGATCATTACAATACTGCTCGTGGTGTACAAAAAGTTCTTCAGAACTATAAGAATCTTCAAGATATTATTGCCATTCTTGGAATGGACGAGCTTAGTGAAGATGACAAGCTGACTGTTGCACGTGCCCGTAAGATTCAAAGGTTTTTGAGTCAGCCATTCCATGTTGCTGAAGTTTTCACCGGTGCACCTGGTAAATATGTGGAACTCAAGGAGAGCATTGGCAGTTTCCAGGTCAACTATTTTTCAATGGTTCAAAATTGTTTTCCGTGTGTGCAGGTTGGCGGGTTGAACCGATACAAACCTTAAAATTTGACACACAAACCCCAACATGGCATGAGCTTTTTGCGTGTTGAAACAAGCATAACCTATTTAACCTGAAATTTATTTTATTATTAAGACTTTAAATTTCCAATTTACAACCAAAAATATAAATGAATGTAATATTGGTCGTAGGTTCGAATCCTACTTGAGGAGATTTGAAAATCACCGTCAACACCCCGGTGTAGGATATTATATTTTTGTTATAATTCCATGTTTATATCTCTGTTATGTTCAAAATTTTTAAATAACCACCTGTTTAGGTAAGTTCTTCAGTTGGTTCAACCTAAAACTAACACGTGCCTACCCTGCAAAATTTGTGTTATGTAAAAAATTCACACTCCTATGTTAAAACATGGTTAAAAAATGTCGTTGCTAATCGGATCCAATTAATGTATGCAACTCTGCAGGGAGTGTTGGATGGGAAGTATGACGACTTACCTGAGCAATCGTTTTACATGGTTGGAGGGATTGATGAAGTTATTGCAAAGGCCGAGAAGATTGCTAAGGAATCTGCTTCTTAGATGTTTATTCACATTCATCATCAATTCTAACCACCTTTGATAGTTGCGAAAAATGAAATAAATTTTACTGATATGGTGCTGCATGCGCCTGGAGTTCTATTGTAAAAACTGAAATTTATCTGGGATTTGTTTTTGGATCCCCGGTTTTTGAGTGTTATTGCAATGAAATGGAGACGAGGTTGAACCTCTTCGCAAAGTTTATTTCTTAGAAAATTGCTTGGAATCTAACGTCCTTTTTTGGTATGTTTTTGCTTTATTATTATCAAACATAGAGTCTGATTCACGAGTTAAAAGTAAATACGTGATCAAAGTGTTGTGTATCTTATGGTTATATGCATTATACGGCCATACAAGTATAATGTTCATGAAAATGGTTACTTTCAGGAGCTTTAATCTGTAAACTTATTGCGTAACAAATAATTGCTGATAAAGTTTATCGTACATTGTAGAGTTGCAGTGTCAAGTGCATAACATACAAGACTGGTTACAACTAAAAGAGTTGCAGGTCAATGTGAGTCAGCTCCTTGAAGTGTGTTGACAGTGCTTGTTTGAACTCTATTAACCGCTTTCAACGCCTGAGAACATTCAAATTCAAGACTGTTAGCGCGTACCATTGCTCTAGTTCTTGATCAGGATGAACTTAAAGCAGAGTTACTGTACCTCATCGGTCCAATTTGTCGATAAATTAATGGCAATGAGAACTACAACCTGTATAGCAAGTGCACAGATGATCCCCATCCAGAGCCCCTGAAACACAATGTTCAAATTTGAAAAAACTACACTGAAATGTAAGCTCTCGTACACAATGCCTTCAACAATGCCTCTAATATTTTTGTAATTTAGACCACAAAGCAACAATTTGACACAAATAAATGAATAATCTCTCCAACCAGCAAAAATTATAATGGTTTGTAACTGCAACAAACCGTTTTTAAAGTTTGAATAAACAATTCTTATCATTATCTGAAGAGTCGAATAATAACCCCTTTCGGATAATCGGTTTCTTACTAGATGCATCAGAACTGATCTTCATAGGATGTTACCTGCGTATTTTAACCTGAGTTGAGAGCTGCTGCTCTCATATCACAAGATGCTTCTAATGAAATTTTAAGGAGGTGAAGCCGTGGTAAACTTTTTTCAAGCAGAGGTCTCAGGTTTTAACTTTAGCCCCTTGAATGTCACATGCCCAACGCAAGCTATGTTTTACGCGTGGCCCCTGAGTTTTTTGGTACGGATTGTCACCGTTATAAAAAACACATCCCCTAAATTCCGCCACTACTCAAGCAGACTTATGCAGACGGGAAGTTACACATAAGAAATCAAATCTTACCATGCCTCCAACATTGAGGACAAAAGCAAAGAGCAATGCACAAGGAATTCCCACAATGTAGTAAGCTCCAAGATTCATAATTGCACAAAAAGTTTGCCACCCACATCCTCTAGCAGAACCTATGTGTCAAGAAATCATAAAAAGAAATCTTTTGAAGCACTTACAAATCCAACATTTTAAGACAAATGTTACCTGACAGAACACACTGAAATCCATCCAAGAAATCTGACAATGCAAGCAATGGCATCATCTTTGCAACGTATTTGATAACTTCTTCGTCATTGCTATATAACCTTCCCCAACCATTGCGCCCAAACAATGTAATGCTTGCAACTATCACGCCCTCCAAAATGGCGATTATCACCATGGCACAGACAGCCAAACGTGCCGCTTCAGGTCTTGCAGCCCCTAATTCATTTGAAACTCGTGTGCTGCAATGGATAGCCAGGCATTATATGGAACATATATGTGTACGTCAACGATCATAAAATCTACTGTTATACTAACCTTATTGCTCCACCAAGACCCACGGATATCATGTAGACCATCCAACACGTGTTAAGGCTGTTAAAATGTAAGCAACAGCAGACCAAACATAAACTTGAGATTATTCTTGCAACAAATCGTTGGTTAATGTGGAAATAAAACATTAATATGATAGAAACCAACCTGATCGATAACACAGATGTTTCCAACTTTGGATTTGGGAGCAGACCGGATAACAAAACAACCAAATCGAATGACCAATATTCAAAGCTGCAGCACATGATTGTTAAAATTCCTTAGATGTACACTTTTGGATGTTTATGTAAGAGCATTTACAGTGGATTCCTTATCTTTATTTATATAATTACATTAAAAATCATTATTTTTTCTCTCTTCTTTTCAATTAAATAATACTTTTTATATATTTATAATTATTTTTTTCTCTCTCCTCCACTCACAACTATTTTCAAAAATATTAAAAAAATTATAGGGATTGAACAGTAATTCTTCAAATATACCAATCACCAATAACATTTTCTCTCTCGTTCACTCACAACCACTCAAAACCATTCCATATAATATAGGAAACACACTTATATCTTTCTAGGGTTCCACTGTGAATGCTCTAATATCCTATAAAATTGCATCAAAGGTGGCATATTTGACCCTTTTACATGTTTTATCTCAAACGGGTCAGTGGGTTAAGTAAAATATCAGCTAAAACAAAAACGGGTCGAAATCACCCAACGTCCATCATCACCGCATACATAGATTTGGATTATTAATTTGATAAAAATTATAATTATCCAACTCATTATTCACAACTTTTTCCAAAATGGTCCAAAATGTTTACATGTCTACGCAATCTGGCCTGGCCCATTTCAACCTGAACCTGTACTGACCCGTTGCGCAACCCACCCATACTGCCACCACCAATATGTATGGTTATACGAGGGTTCAAATTCAAATAAAAAATATATTTTTGTGAGTGTTGGGCAAGTAAGCATACCAAATCATAACTGCCGAAGGAACAGCAAGTTTGAGGAAACTAAGAAGATCATTCATGGCTTCTTTTGAAAAACCAGTCCATGTGTGTTTACAAGCAGGAGACAGTTTCACGTAAACTCCCAACAAAACGACGTTGATCCAATTCGATATCGTATTAGACAATGCAGCGCCCTTGATTCCAAGCCCGAATTTAAACACTAGGCCCCAGCATATAAATATATGTAACAAAGCTGTAACACCAGAACTAATCATCATAGGAACTACAATGTTTTGTGTTTGAAGAAATCTGTTTAGACATTGAAGTAAAGCGTATGCAAATAAACTTGGGATCATCCAACGAATATAAGTTCCTGCTCCGATTGATATTTCTTGATCTTGACCAAGCGCTATGAAGATGGTGGTTGTGTAAAACCAAATGACTGCAAGAGGAATGCTTATTGCTGTTAAAGTGATCATTCCTCTTTGCATTTGGATCCCGAGCATGCGGTATTGTTTAGCGCCATAGGCTTGTCCGCATACCGTTTCCAATGCACTTCCCATTCCTAACTATAAGCAAAGAACATAATTTAGCTTTTCTCACATATGATTTTCTTTCTTTAACATCATCATGTTAATTAATGCAACTAAAGTTTGGTATCATACTTAAGGAGTGTTTGAATATGTGGTCTAAAATCTAACTATTCAAGTATTGAATAATAGAATGATACACAACTGATACAAGAGCTAGCTGACTCATACTTAGACCAGTTGGACAGAGGCATACAGGCTAGAAAATGACCCTACTTAAAAAGGTCATAACTTTGGGTTACGTCTAGAGTTACGTGGCCCATAAGTAACAAACGAAAACAGTCATATGCATTTTCCCAGACTCTCGGATTCTCCCAATTATCGACCCGGATTCCATCATCTAGAGCCCTGATTTCAAATTCAAGGACCTTTCCCAAAATTTGACAAGTTTCAGTTTATTTTTTTTTTCTATATAAAAAGCATGAATTTTTAATTTGAGTAATTTGCGCGTTTATTTAGGAGTCAATCTTAGTTTTCCAAAATTTGACTCGTACTATCTTATTTAGATTTGCCCACCTGCATATGAAATCTAATTATTTAGCCTATTTAGACACCAAAATTAAAGATTTGTTATCTGTTACAGATATTCACAAATTGACATTCACATAGTCACATATACTAAGAAAGTCAAAGTCAAAGTCAACCAATGAGCAAAAGATGCAGTTTTGATATGAAAGAAAGAAAATAATGACTAACCAACACACTGAAACCAGTGAATGAAGCAAAATATGTGGCCATTGAAGCACTGGATAGAGAAAGTTGACCAAGATGACCAGCAAACATCATTGATATCACTTCCAAACTGTACTGCAACAAGCTTACTGCTATCAACGGCCCTGCTAATCCTATCTGTTTTTTAATTTCATCAATAACTTGTGTTCTCAAATCACCATCTTCATCTTGATCATGTAGGTTTTCATCAATATGCCTTTGAATCAGAGGATATTGAACTGCTTCTTTTTCTTCTTTCATTATTTGGTGATCTGATTTGATGTTCTTTCTTTTATCTTGTTGAATCTGGGGTAGGAGTATTCAGTATCCCCTTGGACCAAATCATTATTTAAGTAGTTATGATTTATTAATTATATTGGGAAAATGATATGTTTCATCACTTGGGCATGTATTTCCCACTTTTTCTATTTTATTTCTCTACTATTCTTAATGTTATAAATGTGATCTAACTATAAGTGTTTGAGTCTGTATAATAAAAACATTAGATTTGACTTTAACTTTCCTAGTTTTTTTTTGCATTTAACCCTTTGAAGACCATTTGTCATGTGTAAGCAGAGTTTTAATTTAAAATTTTAACTCTTAAACCGAACTACCTATTAACTAATTAAGGGAGGAGGGGGCGCCCTCGGGTACCTGCTCGGGTAGGGGGGTACCCGCTCGGGTACACCGCCGCCACCCTTGCGGATACCCTGACGGGTAGTTGCTCACTGGTACCATTTGCCGAAGAAGAAACCGAAGAAGAACGGCTATATAGCGGTTGAAGATATCAGTTGGAATAGATGAACAATATTATCTACACAAACACACATATATTTACACAAACACAATATTAGTAGCAAATTATCTACACAATATTATCTACACAAACACAAATATATTTACACAAACACAAACACAATATTTTGTCATGGATCCCCGAATGTCAAAAACTGTTAGTAGCAAAAAATCATGAGGTGGTGGTTCGAGTTCCCGAGGTGGTGGTTCGAGTTCCCGAGGTGGTGGTTCGAGTTCCCGAGGGTATTCACCGCAACCTTATTTACCACAACCATCACCACCACAATACGGATACCCACCACAAGGGTATTCACCGCAACCTCCACCGATGTTTGATCAATTTTCATCCCAAAATCCAAATTTTGGTCAACCCGACTTCCCGATTGATGAACCAACGATGTTCGATCCATTTGCGTACCGAACCCAAAACGTACCGGACGATGAAGAAGAAGAAGAATTTGTTCCGGACACTCAACAAGAATATGGAGATGATGACGAAGAAGAAGGCCCGATCGAGCAACAACCGCAACGAAGGTTTCAAGGACGAGCCGAACGGTAACAATGGACCGAATTACAAGAAGAAGCTTTGTGTAAAGCTTGGGTTCATTGTTCCGAAAACAAAACGGTCGGAAATCAACAAAAACGATCTAGTTTTTGGAACGCGGTTCTTCATCATTACAATCAACTCGTGGGAGGAAGCAACCGAACGGTCCACCAACTCAACACAATATGAACCGCGTTGCTTACAAAAATAAATACCTTTAACGGTTTTTATATTTAAGCGGTATGGTTTTTAGTTTTTATATTTTTTAGGATTTTTTTATTGTATTTGTATTTGTATTTTTTATTATTTGAATTATTGTAATTTTTATTTTTTAATAAAAATTAATTTTCTTTTGAATTATTTTAATATTAAAATAAAAGTTCTAGGGTAGTTTAGGGTTGTATTTTCAGTTTTTTAAATATTTTAGAGTACTTGTGATGTGTCAGTGTGTGATTGGTGGAATTCATAGTAGTCAATGTTACACTAGGATAGTGCCCCCTCTTCTCTAAGCTCATTTAACATAACCTAATTATTTTTATAGCTTAACCCGTTTAATTTGTAAATCAAATAATAAAAAGAAAACAAATTGTCCATTGTTCCGTACTTCCGTTGTTCCAGAATTATGATTGTCAAAGCCACTTGTTCGTTTATGAGTTTTGTAGATGATGTAGTGACTAGATTTTAAAAAATAAAAAAATCCCGCAAAAAGCAACTTTAGAGATACTATAAATTTATTATGCATTTCTATTGACGATTGAAGTCGTAGTAAACTTTCTATTTTAGCTTTGTTGTTCGCATTCAATGATGTTAGTTAGTAAGTTGCATTAATGTTCATGCTCCTCATTCTTGATAAACAGCCCAAGTAATCTATACTAATAAATCAATATATATTGGAGTCACATGTCATTTTTTTTAAAACAGTCAATGTCATCGCTACCTAAGTTTTGCCCACGTGTCCCTACTAGAATGAAACGTATATATGTTAAATCCATATTTACTAAAACAACATTTTATAATTAATTGTTGAATTTTTATTTTTGGAAATATAATTGATATGGAAACAATTGCAAACATTTTTCTTAAATTATTTTTAGTAATCAAATCCCATAATCAAACAATATTGGAATTCAAGTTTTGTTCACACACTCTTTGTTCATGTGATACATGTTTACTTAAATTTTTGAAAAATTAGATTTTTTTTTTCTTTTATTCATTTTTTTATTAAAATTACATTTCACTCCAATTGTTTGTTTTATATCATTACTGACAAGTCATCCTAATTTTATATAAAATGTTATTGTTAGATGTGAATATATAATTTTTTATACTATTATAATTATATAATTAATATTAAAAAGTTAAAATCATGCACTATATAAAAAGAAATATATATAATATATATTATTGTGAATGATAATTATCTTTTTTTCCGTATATTATTGTTTATAATTTAAATATGTTTGTGATATATAATGATTTCAATGATTCATTGATGCCTTACCTATAAA
Organism: Flaveria sonorensis; assembly: GCA_025506505.1. NCBI lineage: Eukaryota > Viridiplantae > Streptophyta > Magnoliopsida > Asterales > Asteraceae > Flaveria > Flaveria sonorensis. The sequence goes on along the minus strand of JACCIY010001178.1, from coordinate 19,153 downwards.
ATATATTATATTATAAGCATATAATATCTATTATATAAAATTTTCATTTTCACCCGTATAACATGCATGATGCATGTAGAGTTGCACAAATCGGGTTTGGGCCGGACCCGGGCCCGGGTACAAAACCGGTTTGGGCCCAACCGGGTTTTTTGTACCCGGGTATTGGTGAACCCGGGTACGAACCCGGGTCGGGTTCAGCGAGATACAAACCCTACCCGGTATACACGGGTAGGGTCGGGTCGGGTTCGGTTCGGGTATGAAACCCGGGTTCAACCGGGTTTTTGCCTTTTTTTTTTTTTTTTTTTTTTCTTTTCTTGTGTGTGTGTCGAACACCGGGTCGTATGTTTTTTTTTTCTTATATTTTCTTTCCTTTTTTTCTTTTTATTTTTCTTTTCCTAACCGGGTTCACTTGAATGACAAAAATTTAAACAACTTAATATATAAATATATACAAATCTTGAGCAGAAAATGTTACACTTATAATATACAAATATTAAATACTTTTTATATAAAACATTTGAATGACAAAGAAATTTAAAAAGAACATGAAAGACATATAATATTAAAACAACTTAAAAATAACAATATCGTCTAATTTTATCTACTACGAGATGCTTGATCAAATGCTAATTCTTCATCGGATATGCCAGAAGATACTCCGTCTTCTACCTCTTCATCATGTACTTTAGCTTCGAGTGTAATCTCGTCTTCGAGGCTTGTTTGGTCTTGTATACGATCCGTTGCGTCTAAGTGATCCTTTAAACAAATGCACATCTCCACTGCTTCCGGAGTTAGTCTTGTTCTTCGTAATGATATTACCCTGCCACTAAGAGAAAAAGCAGATTCCGAAGCTACCGTAGAAGCTTGGACGCTTAGTAAATCACGGGCCATAGCAGAAAGAATCGGAAATTGAGATTCTTTTCCTTTCCACCAAGCCAAAATATCGAATGCACGATAATCTTCGGTAGTCATAGTGGAAATAAAATCCGTTCCACTATATCTACCGAGCTCACTTGTTGGGGTGTTACCTCTTTGACGTTTAGCCGTCACATCCCGAACAACATTCAACATAGTCAAAACAGGGTCTTTAAACGAGGTACTAGCACTTGAGGTTGATCCGCTTGGCATGGTTATGTTTACGTTAGGCCCATATCTATTTAAATAAAAATTATAAATTGTTTTCAAACTATGATTAAAATTTTCTTTTGCCTCGTTTGAAAAATCAGGGTTTTCGTCATGCATATCCAAATTGTCATTTATCTCATCTATCAAACATTCAACCCCCGCAACATTTAGAAACGGATTTAAAGCGGCGGCACACGTAAAAACGGGTGGTAAGTCCTTAAAATATTTTTTAAACTTTTCTTTCATTGGTTCTATCATTTGATTAAACATATTATTTTTATTTTGAAAATTTTTAAAATTCAAAGACATAAAATATAGTTCTTGAAGCACCGAATAACTAGTGGAATAATAAACTCCCGATAATTTTGTTGTTGAGTTTTTAAAAACCTCAAGAAACTCGGATAGACGTTGAAGATTCTCCCAACCCGCATCCGGAAATGGGTCGGCTTCACCATTATCCGAAAGACTATTATGAAAAGCTTTCAAAGTGCCCTTTTGTTTTAAAGCACATTCAAACATGTGACAAGTCGAATTCCACCGAGTAGGTACATCCCAATTAGGACCTAAAAATCTAGAGTGCGTATCCTTACAAAGTTGTTTATAATCTTGATATCTTCTTCTACTTTTTTTAAAAACGTCATGTAACATAAATCGAAAAGATGTAATAAAGTTATTAACATATTGCCCGGATAGTCCGTCTTGCACTACTAAATTAATAATATGTGCAACACAACGAGTATGGAAAAAATCACCGTTTGCAATCGGAAGATATTTTAATTTTAATTTTTCAACCGCGGTTGTGTTGTTAGAGGCGTTATCAAATGCAATTGAAAAAAGTTTATTTTCTAATTTAAAAGTACTTATTACATTATCTAAAAAGTAAAACAAAAATTCTCCGGTGTGTGGATGCGGAAAAAGATCAAATGCAATCGTACGTTTCATCAATTGCCATGAATTGGGATCCACCCAATGAGCGGTGACGCAAAGGTACGATTCGGGTAAACCGTGTGGAGCCGACCAAACGTCACTAGTTAAGTTTACACCGGTATTTAAATTTTCAAATAATACAATTAAATCATTTTTTGCTTGTTTCCATAATTTTAAACAATAACGTCTAAGTGTAGTACGACTTACGTGAGTGTAACGAGGTTGAAGCGTCTCTCGAATTAAGTTGGTCAACCGAGGATTGTCGAAGTGACTAAAAGGCAAAGCTTCTTGAATCACGAACTTCGCCATTCGATCTCGAACCGTATTAACATCGTAATTAAAGATTCCACCGTCTCCACCCAATTGTGTTTGTTGCGAATCCGGATTACTTTTCAACGACTTACAAAACTTCTTGCTAATGTGTTTGTTTAAAGTCGTGTTAGAATCTTTAGCAAGCAAAGCTCCACAAAACTTGCAACGAGCCTTTACAGACCCGTCACTCAACTCAACCATATCCCAATTGCACCAAACATCCATGTTACGATTGTGTGCAAGAACACGAACGACGGTTGGAGCGTTGGACGAACCTTGACCAACGGAAGATTGTGAGTGAGCCATATCAAGATTGAAGAGAGTGAAAGTGTAAAACGAGAGAGTGAACGTGTAAAGCGAGAGTAAAGGAGAGTATTTTTTGCGTTTTTTGCGTATGTTTTTGCGTTTGAGACTTGGGTACTAAACCATATCAACCCACACCTATTTATACTAACTTATAAGCCTAAAAGTGACAAAAAAACGGTCACAAATCGATCCCAACGGCTATATAGCCGTTAAAAAACGGCCACTTTTTAAAAAAAAAAAAAAAAAAACGGTCGAAACCGGGTACAACCCGGGTTCAACCGGTTCCGGGTCGGGTCGGGTCGGGTCGGGTCGGGTTCGGGTTCTAAGAAATTCTAGAAAATCATACCCGGTTCCAACCCTACGGTTTTTTTTCGGGTCCAACCCGGGTATGCATATACCGGGTCGTACCCGTACCCGGTTCCGGGTCGGGTCCACCGGGTCGGGTCCGAACCCGGTTTTTATGCCCACCGATAGATGCATGTACCTAACATAGTAAACAATATTAACCCATTTATTTGTTGGTTCGTAGTGGATGAAAGCAGCAGTTCGTAACTTAATGTTCATGTATCAATAATCAATTCACGTTTAGTAATATGTAGGCCCATTGCAATCCAAAGTGTCAATGAATGGCCCAGCTTCACATACAGTCCAGTAGTCCACCACATTTAGGAAAAACTCTTGTAGCCCATTCTCAATATAACCCACTACGAACAAGCAATTTGATTTTGCTGTTCCTACTTCCTAGTGTAAATCTTCAATTCTTCATCAAGTCACCAGCATCATACCATCATCATCATTAAATCTCCATGTCATCATCATCATCATCATCATCATCATCATTTGGCTTATCTTGTCTCTATCTCTACTACTGTATAATATAAAACTCATAGGTAGATTTGTAATTTTCTATTTTTGTAAGACACTTAGAATAATTATTTAAGCATATGGTACAAGTATTTTATGAAAGTATTTCTAAATTGTTCTCATTTAATAAACTTATTCTAATTAATACATGAGTTATATAATACAAAATCCATGGTTAGATTGGTAATTTCCTATTTTTGTAAGACACCTGGAACAATTAGCATATGATACAAGTGTTTTATAAAAGTGTTCCTAAATTGTTCTTATTTAATAAACTTACTCTAATTAATTTAGCATATGATACATGAGTTAATGCATATGATTAAATTCACTATATACTTTATTTATAATAATTTAAATTAATATTATATTTTTATTATTTAAATTAAGTATTATATTATTAACTAAATATTATTTACCAAATATTCACATAGTATAATAATAATAATAACAATAATAATATAATCACGCGAGCCAATTTATATACATAACATATAGAAAGTAATAATGAATATCTATATTATCTATATTATTTATAAAGCATTTTAGGATGTCAAAATAATAATTTATCTTGACCTTAAGACACCTATAGGGTTAGTATTATAATATTATAGTGGATTTTAGTTTAATTTTTTAATCCATATGAATTCATTGAATTTAAATAATAATAATAATAGTAATATTATTTAAAGTAATTATAATAGTTATTTACAAAGTAAAAACAATTTTAGTAATAAGTAATGATTTTTAATAATATACAAATCATCAAACTAAAAATATACGAGCTCTCAAAACTGTTTTAAAGTTTTAAATCTTATATAGTTTTTCTCTTATAATCATAAAAATATGATAGCTTATAAAATCTAAATTTGTCGTTATGGTGTGTTAAATTATATCAACGTTTCGACATTTTTTTTTTCCAAAACGAAGTTGTCAATATAATTTTTATCCATATCTACGGATTGAATACTAATGTACAAGAAATTAAAATAAAGTTTTATAATTTTAACAACCAACAACACAACACGGGTTCACACACTAGTATATGTAAGTCCACATGAACCTTCTGTTTTAACCCTTCATGTGCCATCTTTTGTTCCCTACGAACCATATCCAATTTCATGATACTAACTAATACAATCTTAGATCGTCGTGAATGACACTTCGATCACTTCTGGTACTCTTGAACTCGTTTTGATACGTATTAGTTTTTTTATAAGCCTAACAACTCATTATTTTTCTCTTTTCATTTCCATAGAGTAGATAGATATTATGAACATCAAGAATGATATAAGAAAAGATTAAATTTCAGAAAGGTGTATATATTACTGTTGGCTCAAGTCAATTATTGACCCGATAACTTTGAGTCATTTATATTATTTTTAATAGTTGATGGGAGTTTTAGTTTATATTGTTTTGTTTTGTTTGAGCTGGTGAAACAAAGTGAGTTTGAGAAGGTTTCAATTTTCAAACTACTTGGCAGCCAAGGTTCAGATTACTTTAAAAAGAGATTCTTAGATTCATACATCATGTAAAAGTCTGAAACAAAGTAAGCTGCAGTTTACAAAAAGATAAACTGCAGTTACAAGAAGGTAAACGACCGTTTACACTGTAAACTACAATTTACAATAGTATACAGAACTGTAAACGACAGTTTACAGCTTTATAAACTACAGTTTAGAAGTAGGTAGTGTATGTAATATATAACCATTAAAAAGAGGTTATTTCTTTAGTTTTTTGTCAGTATTCATTGGATTAATAAAACAAAAAAGCCGTCGTGAGGTTACCCCCCTCACAAAAATCTGTGTTCTTGTATGCTTATGAATTTGTTTACCAACTTCAATTAACAATAAAATGTCCATTCATTGAAAAATATTTATATTCTTCAATTTCTGATAAATCAATAAAGTATTATCGATTAGGTGTCGAGAAGTTAATTTTTTTTTACTATCGATAAATAGTTATTTATTTATATAGAAAATAATTGTAGACGTAGGGCATCCGAAAGCAACCTGGACCCGGAAAATACAAATAGTACCCGCTCCATAGTAGGGCATTGACACGCGTCTCACATTTAAGGTAACACAATTCTCACCGATCCTAACAATTGATGGAACACATCTTCAATTGCACGAGAGGTAGGACCCAATTACGTAACAAACATTTTTAGGACCACTTCCATCATTGTACATGACTGATTATACATACATCATGCAACATTATAATTATAAGGTAAATGAGATTGATTTTTCTATGCACAAATATTATTTAAACTCTCTTTCTCTTTCTTCCCCTCACACATTTTACATATTTATTTTGATTACTTATTATCATGCCTGATGATTGTTAGAACATCCCCAATAGCAAATTCTTGGGGGTTTTTCCATATCCACGTGGATGTTTTTTCCTTTATCCCCATTTTAGAGAGTTGTTTTTGAGTGAAAAGTTCATCTCCATGAACTTGTAAAAACAAGTGGCGTGTCTGGATTTTTGCAGGTGTTGGGGCTAAAGGTTAGGAATTAATCAAAAAGAAACATATTGTATGTATATTAAATTATAAAAGGTGATGATCTGGTAATATTTTTAGGTGTTTTTGAGTTTTTCTTATTTGGAAGGTTTTTAGATATTTCAAATAATAATTTTTTTTTGATGTGTCAATTGACTAAACACGTTTTTAAATGTTCTTTGAGTTTTTTATTGGTGATGCTCTTATAGGGATACTTCCCTTTTCGTGACGTCTTAACTGATAGTGTTTGTTTGTGTGTAGGTTTAAAATGACGGGGATTGTCTCGATAAATTAGAGTTCAATTGGAGCAATTAGGATCCGGTTGGGGCTTGCATTTACAATAATATTTATAAATTATTATTATTATTTTTCGGACTTCATATTTTTTTATAAATATTGTCAAAATCTTGGTCCTGCTTTAGTAAGTGATAAGTCGGTAAGTTCCCAACGAAAGAACCCGTGGTCGAACACACATCTTCTTGCTAGTTGCTACTAAACCGAATTTACAAAACTACCCTCACTCTCGCTATATAAAACGAGCATGGGGTTTCTAACAAACCCTCCAGACACCATAACACACTTACCTCAACGATCACCGCCATAACCTCCTCTCTTTCCGTTTGTCGCCGGAGGTGACGACGGCGACGGAGACGGTTAGAGACGATATGGAAGAAGGATTGATCCTGAAGCCACAGGATAACAGATTAACATGGCGAATATTGGCGGAGGAGATGAAGAAATTAGGAGTTGTTGCAGGGCCGATGGTGGCGGTGACGTTGTCGCAGTACTTGTTGCAGGTTATCTCCGTCATGATGGTCGGTCATCTTGGCGAACTTTCACTCTCCAGCACCTCCATTGCTATCTCCCTCTCTAGCGTCACCGGTTTCAGTTTGATTGTAAGTCCTTATCGTCTAATCGTCTCTGCCTTTACTTTTGTTTCACGTGTTGACTGTGAATGTGTATCCCCTTTCTTTTTTCTTCTGATGGTATGACATTCAGATCTGATGTTACATTTGAGTTTTGTATGTCGTGATTACTGATTAACGTCAATTGCTTGCTAGACAACTGTATTGCTGCTGATTCTGCCTCTAGTTTGTTTGAACTTTGGATTACTTGTGAGGATTGCGAACTGTGTGACAAGTTTAAGAGCTAGATTTATGCTACAAATGAAATGGAGTTCGATTTAAAAGGCATTAGATTTTTTATTATTTTTTTAATCAGCAAATGTACGACCCACCTCGTAGGATTAATCGGGTTCATCTATCTGTTTTTTAGCGGTACCGCACCCCAATCCTCAAAAAATTATTCTGAGACTCTTCAAGAAGATCAAAAAATAAGAAATTATATAAAGAATCATTACCGAAAACCTTTGGGTCAACCATGAGTATTTTTGCTCAAAGTAAGACTTGACCCCCAAGATCTTCTCATATTTACATCTCTTTGGTACCTCACCCTAGGCGTATAGGCTAAAAGGCATTAGATCTGTAAAGAAACTGAAGTGTGGAATTATTAAATTGTCATCTATTAATCTAGTAGTGTGAATAATTGTTGCTCCGTTCTTCCTCCCCTTTTTGTTTAGGTGATGTATTTCTAGTTGGAAAGTTGATTTGTAATGATGCTAATTTGTTATTATTGCTTATAATATTTATTTAATATTTAAATATGATGTTTCCTATCTTGACATTCCCTTTGAAGATTCAACAGAGAACCATTTGGTCAAATTTGTATTTAAGTTTTTTCTTTAAACTCCTTCCAGGTTATAAAGACGGGAAATAATAATTTCTTTGAAGTTATGACCTTTTAGGAGCTAATTTGAATAATCTTTGTGCATCTTATGTACAAATAGCTGGTAGAAAATCCCCTTCTTTATGGATCGGTTATATGCATATGCATTTGGTATCCGGCATCATTAACATTTTTTTAAAAACACGCGTCTTCATTTGTTGACTTTAGTAAAAGGGATTTGAACTATATGCTTATGGTTTTGCATGCCATCTCCCATCTTGAAAGAGAAAACCTAATTTGTCTTTATATGTATCAATGGGTGTTTGGTGCTAGAAAATTTGATCATTTTCAAATGTCAAGTTTTGACACAGTTTTGTTGTCATTTTCTTGATTGTTGGGAAATCCATTTAGTAATTATCTCCTATAAAATGAGAAGAAGTGGCCAAATTTGGATTGGCCAGCTATTAACAAATTCTCTCTGATATCTCTTGGTAATGCATATCTTTGTCTGTCATGACACTTTTGTCCGTATTTCCAAATCCCAATTATATATTGGACCCCATTCAGAGTATATGAGTCATAGTCTGCGCCTCTGCGGTGCAGCTGGTTCTATTTAAAATTCAAGTAAATTACACGGACAGTCCTGAAGTTTGCACGTATTGCAACTTTAGTTCTTATTTTTCAAAAACTATAGATACGGGCCTGAACTATGCATGACATGCATATCGGCAGTTTCCAACACTAACTGAGGTTAAGTTTTTCTGTTTAGTCAATGTAAAATTACCAATATACCCCTCCCCACGCCTACCCCCACCTCACCTCCTCCATTTTCTTCTTCTTCACTACCACTCACAATCACCACCATTGAAGGTCACTGCTCACTACCACCACCGGAAGCAATCACCACCACAACTCACAATCCCCACCACCACAGGTCACTAGCACTACCACCTCTCACAATCACCACCATCATAGCTCACAATCACCACCTCCACAAGTCACTACCACCACCATCGCTCACAATCACCACTACCACCGTTGACAATCACCACCAGCACAGGTCGCTACGACCACTAGCACTCACAATAACAATCACAATCGCCACAGGTCATTACAACCACTACAGCTCACAATCACCTCCACCACTAGTCACAATCATCACCAAAAAACCCATTTTTAACGCTGGAAAAAACGAGATCATTTTAGTATTTTAGGTAAGAATATTTTGAGTAATTTTATTTTAAAGGTAAGAATATTTTGATCATTTTAGGGTTTAGGGTTTAGGATATTTTGATCATTTTACGTAAACTTAACAAATCTAGTTAACTTTTGTTAGCGTCAGGGACTACCAGTGTGCAAACCATGCATATTTTAAGCCCGCATCAGTAGGTTTTGAAAAGTAAGGACTAAAGTTTTAATACATGCAAACCCCAGGGACTGTCCGCGTAAAAATTCAATGCCACATATACAATGTTTCGCTACTAGCAAATTACTAATTGTCTTCAAGGGACATCTTACTGGTAAAGTATATACTCCCAACAAAAAAATTATAAGTTTAAATCTTGTAAAGTACAAGTGTGGTTATTTTAAGACTAGAGTATGTGTAATACAAAATGTGTGTGTTCGTCAATTTAAAGAAAGTAAATTGCTAATGGCCCACTACAACATGGTATAATTTTCTAGCAATAAGATATCACATTTGAAAAAAAATGCTTGACCTCAGTTTTTCATTTTTTAGAAAAATTTTAATGGCCATAGCCCATCTTGATCTGGTGGCTGGGCTTTCTTTGGTTAACCTGGAGGGTTTGATTTCTGAACACTCCCTTTTGCATTGGTTAGTGAGTTACCAATGCCCAATGGTATGTAAATTACTGAAAAAACAGAAGTTTTACTGTTTTGAGTATCGTTTGTTTTTTTACAAAAAATTGGTATTGAATTTGTATTTTTTTGGTTTTGACAGTTGGGAATGTCTAGTGCCCTGGAAACTTTATGTGGACAGGCTTACGGAGCTCAACAATACAAAAAGTTGGAATTCTAACTTACACTGCTATTTTCTCACTTTTAATTGTTTGCATTCCTCTTGCTATCTTTTGGAGATATACCGGATCATTACTTGTTTTTATCGGCCAAAACCCTTTGATTGCACATGAAGCTGGGAAATTCATAACGTGCCTCATTCCAGCACTTTTTGCTTATGCAATTCTTCAACCACTTGTTAGATATTTCCAGATGCAAAGCATGCTACTACCCATGCTTGCTAGCTCAACAGTTGCTTTGTGTCTACACGTTCCTCTTTGTTGGGCCCTTGTGTATAAAACTGGATTGGGGAACATTGGAGCAGCAATGTCAATGGGGATTTCCATGTGGTCAAACGCTATTTTCCTCTTCTTTTACATGAAGTACTCCCCCTCGTGTGCAAAAACCCGTTCTCCAATCTCAGTTGAAGTGTTTCACGGGATGAAACAGTTCTTCAGCTTTGCTATCCCATCAGCTGTCATGATTTGGTAATTGATCTCATCAAATCAGATTAGTTACCCATGTTCAAGAATTTGTTGATCAATGATTAATATTTGTGTGTATTTTTAACCTTTGCAGCCTCGAATGGTGGTCCTATGAGTTTCTCATATTGCTTTCTGGGCTTCTGCCAAATCCAGAGCTTGAAACTTCAGTTCTTTCTGTTTGGTAAACTCTTTGTATACATTATATGAAGTACTTTAGATTCATGTTTTGTGACAAAAAATAATAATGATTTTAATCTTTGAATTTTGTAAACAGTCTCAATACTATTGCTACACTCTATGCTATACCATATGGATTTGCTGCTGGTGTAAGGTTTGTTCAAAATCTCATGATGGTGATCCTTTGCCCTGCATATGTTAATAACCGTGCATGCATTGCTAATATGCTTATATTATGGTGATTGTGGAACGGTTTATTTTTCAGCACAAGAGTCTCGAATGAACTTGGAGCAGGGAATCCACGAGGGGCGCGTGTAGCAGTTAATGCCATCATGATCCTTGCAGTTGTTGAGACGAGTATAGTCAGCATGGTCGTTTTTCTCAATAGACACATTTTTGGGTACATTTTCACAAATGAAAAAGAAGTTGTCGATTATGTCACAAAAATCGCCCCTCTTTTATGTGTAAACATCATAATGGATAGCCTACAAGGAACCCTGTCAGGTAATATTACCACTTGTATGTTTTTTGTGTGTTTTACTCTCTGGGTGCATGCACACACATATATAGTGATGTTTAATACAGAAAGATTGTTGTATAATTGTTGATAGAACAGGTGTTGCAAGGGGTGTGGGATGGCAGCATTTAGGGGCGTACGCCAATCTTGCTGCTTTCTATCTTGTCGGGATCCCGGTTGCTGCATTATTAGGGTTCTGCACCTCATTAAGAGGAGAGGGCTTGTGGATCGGAATACTAGTTGGTGCTACCATTCAAGTTATTCTACTTTCAGTTGTTACAGTTTGTACCAATTATGAAAAACAGGTATTCTTTAATTTCCATTTAATAAATTTGGCTCGTAACACTCTCATGGAAAATTGATACGACAAAACGGGCTAGGGTTGAAACAAGTAACTTTGGTACGGGTTGGGTTTTTGTTCATTCTACCAGAAACGCTTTTTGGTCCAAAAACTTTTAAGTCGTCTTTTTTGTTTGACCTATTTTACCCATTATAACTAAATGCAATCTAAATAGACCAAGTGATAAGTAAATGAGTCAAAATTGTGAACTCTAGTAGTGGTTGGTGTTATGCTAAATGACTGAATTTGGTGAGATTGTGGGTTCTGATGAGTGGGTGGTTCATGATGTAGGCAACAAAGGCAAGGGAGAGATTATTTGAGGAAGAATGTTCAAGAGAAGATATAGTGATGTGAAGCCATTTTCCAGGTATTTCATACCAAAAATCTTTTTTATCTGATTCACTCATATCTAGTTTCAATATATAAACCACACCAAACCTTTTTGGGATGGATGGACTCTTGGCAATAATAAACCACACCAAACCTTTTTGGGATGGATGGAACTCTTGGCAATTGTCAACAGTTCCACACAGCTTATAATTTGTTGTACGAGTTGAACTAACATGTTTAGCTTTATCTTGTTGTGTATGTTCTTTGTCACCATCTTTTCCAAAGCTTTTTGCAAATTTTCAAGTATTTAGATATAAACAAGTTGATTGTTGTTATTATTGATTTAAATTTTTGTGATAAGAAGAAGAAAAAAGTTAATTAGAAACTAGTTTGTGATTGTTGAATTGCATTTTATTAATCTTCATTTTATTTGTTGATATATAAATGACTTTATATACTAGGTGTGGGACCCTCTTTTTACAAATAAATAAAAAGATAAGCTAAAAAAGACTAAGAACAATAGTAACCATAGTTTTTGAGAGGTCTGTGGGTTGAGGTGAAAGAGAAAGAATTGACACGGAGGAGCGACAAAGGTTGTGCACACAGATGGTCCATAGAGGGGAGGGGTTGACTGTGAGAGGAGAGCAAGGTTCGTGGGAGGTTTTTGGGTATGACCCTCTTTTTTATGGATTTTTACGTGTTTATTAAGAGTTGCAACTAGAATTGTAAGTAGATGTATTATTCCTTTTAACAGTTTATGAGTCGTCACACTTGATCTCTTATAAACAATCAGGTGTTGCATCCAAACTAGAGTTATGCAAGCAAGGCTATTGGAGATGCATGCTAGACATGTTGGGTTATAATGTTTGTGTATAGTGAGATGGTAAAGCTTTGAGGTCTGAGAAAACTATTAAAATAAACATTCTTGGTCGATCTTTTATCAAAATAAACATTAAAAAACAATTTAAATACTCGCAATAAAAATTTTTAAAAATTAAAACCTCAAAATAGACGTTGAAATACATTTACATCTAGCACATTAGCTTTTTAAAGACATTCAAATGAGGACGCATGGTGAAAACTAATTTTCCGGAGACTGTAACCTTAATTTTATAGTTTGGTAGGCATGAAATGACTTCATGCTTGTAAGCCATATTTTTATGACTGTGTTTGCATAACTCTTTCACTTCTTATGGATTTGTGTACTGAAAATTTAAAACCTCAAAATAAACATTGAAAAATATTTACATCTAGAATATCTATCTTTTAAAAATAATGAAACGAGGACACTAGTAAAAACCAATTTTTTGGGGACTGTAACCTTAGTTTCATAGTTTGGTTGGCATAAAATGACTTCACGGTTGTAAGCCATACTTATACGGTTGTGTTTGTTATAACTCTCCAACCTTTGCAACACAAAATTTAGTAGCAAAGATATTATAAAACGTGTAATCTTATATTAAATGAGTCGTGTTTGACATGACTATAAAATTTGAACATGACATGATCGGCTTAATGTATCATTTTTTTTGTATACCAATACACACATGATTAACAGGCGAGTTATACGACACAACACGTTAGCATGATTAAATGCAATTAGATCAATAACGCAAGTGACATATATAACACATGTAACACAATTATCGACATAACTCACTAAATACGTTTAGAAGAAAATAACACAATTAATGAGATAAAATAACATTATTCAATGTTAAAATCAACATTTAGTTATATTATATCTAAAATAAACTTCAAAACTTTGTTAGTGTGATAAAGGATCATAAGCATGTTGTTTCGTTCTGTTAACCTATTTAACATGACAAGCTAAACGTGTTATGAATGTCATATATTGATAAAACAAGATGAACTTGTTTAGTCACGTTTTAAATCGTGTCATAAACCTGTTAACATGTTTATGACGCACATTAGTTTACACCGAAAAAATTTTTAAATGACAAGTTGGTGGTTAGTATCACCAAGTTGGTAATTATTTATTAATGTCAAGGTTTAAACCTTAAACCTTCAAAAGAGACAATGCCTCTCATGTCCCACTTAACCATATAGGATTTCATTTATATTTAGTCCGTATTTTTTCCTTATTTCTTGGACTATCACTTATCTAGGTTCTATGCTTAGGAGATTTGTTAGCTTCTTTATATTCTCGTTTTCCTATTGTATTGATCACCACAAAATATATGAAAACCAAGATTTCTCTCTAACCCATCGTTCGTAGATGGTATCAGAGCGGTTCTAAGCTCTTGATCCAGATTTCTTGTTGCCGGCCTAAAACATGGCTGGAGATGAAACACCTAAAACAAACCGAAGGAAGCAATGGTGATGCAATCGATCCATCATCACCATACTATGTTCACCCTTAGATTTTCCTAAACAACTTCATGTCAATGAAATCCTAAATGATGGCAACTATGCGGATTGGGCACAAGAGATGTCTAACTTCCTATTTGCCAAAAACAAAATAGATTTCGTTGATGGGACAATAAAAAAGCTAGAAATCACATCTTCTAAATACAAGCCATGGATGAGATGTGATGCGATGATAAGGGATGGCTTGCTACCGCCATGGAGAAAAACATTCATGACAGTTTGAAATACGCAACCACAGCTGCAGAGATGTGGTCGGGTTTATCCGAACGGTTCGGGAAGGAAAGCGCCCAAGAGCCTATGAACTAAAACCAAGGATTGCCACTACCCATCAAGACAGCGCCAACGTTTCCACGTACTACACCCGTCTTAGGGCTCTATTGGATGAATCTCAATCAGTCCAATCTTTCCTGCGATGTGCCTGCAATAAATCCTCCTGTGAACTTGGTAAAAAAAAATTGTAGAACACTTGGAGAAGGAACAGCTCTATGAGTTCCTTATGGGTTTAGATAGCGATTTCAACGTTATCAAAACCCAAATTTTAGCAACAAAACCTACTCCTACGTTGGGAGCTGCTTATCACATGGTAGCAGAAGACGAAAGACAAAGAATGATATCGAATGAGAACCGATCCGCACCCGAATCTGCTGCGTTTAAAACCTTCCAAAAGCACAAAGGCAATCTTGGGCGTCAAAAGGGAAGAACATCATCAAGCAAATAAAGGAAGGTAAAAAAAAAATGATCAATGCGCTCATTGTGGGAGGAATGGCCATAAACAAGAAGGATGCTTCAAGTTGATAGGGTACTGGATTGGTGGCCCGAAAAGAAAAGTGACAAAACAAAAACCCAAAGCATCCTGCGTTGATGTCGCAACTAGCCCTACACCCGGAATGAGTGACGAGCAATACCAAGCCTTTGTGAAGTTCTTTTCTGGACCTAATAATGGTGTTAAACAAAACCTGAAGCTAACATGACAGGTAATAGAGACGATGTGTGGGTTGCTGATTCCGGTTGCACTGAGTATATAACTCATCAACCAAATTTACTTCGTGAATGAAAAAGAAACCTCAAATGAGGCACTAGTTGTCATACCAAATGGAAGTGCCATTCCTGTAGAAGGGAAGGGTGAACTCTCGCTTCCAGGGGGAGCAAAATTAAATGGGTTCTTATGTTCCAAAGTCTAAATATAATCTCCTTTCTGTTAGCCGATTAAGCAAGACCTACAGTGTACAGTAACTTTTTTTCCTGATTTCTTTGTTATGAAGGGGTTACGTAAGAGGAGCTTGATTGGAGCGGGTAAATGCCAGGGGGGTTGTTATTATAAACATGTTCAAGGATTGTAGGAGGGCATGATGACTTCAGTGGATATATGGCACAAAAGGTGGGGCATGCTTCAAGAGAGAAACTTTTGAATGTGGATTTTCTTAGAGTAATTCCTTTAATTTTAGCTATGACTTTTGTGATTCTTGTGTTAAGGCCAAAACATGACCGAACACATTTTCCTATTAGTTTTATTTAAAAACTGTTGGTGCTTTGAGCTTGTTCACTGTGATATCTAGGGAGGTTATCGAATCCATCAAACACACAGGCAAAGTTTTTCCTCACTATTGTTGATGATTATAGTAGCTCTGTATGGGTTTTTCTTTTGAAACACAAAAGCGATGTTAGTCAATGCTTGATGAATTTCCATATATTTGTTGAAGTTCAGTTTGGAAAACAAATTAAAAGGGTTAGGTGTGACAACGGTAGAGAGATCACATTTAACTCTATGATTGATTTTTATAATAAGAATGGAATTTTATTGGAAACCACTTGTCCACACACCCCTCAACAAAACGGGGTCGTGAAACGTAAACACAGACATTTACTTGAGACAGCACGAGCCTTGCGGTTTGAGGCAAATGTTCCAAAAAGGTTTTGGGGGGAATGTATTTTATCCGTCGCGTATAATAAATCGTCTTCCTTCAAAGGTGATTAAAAATAAAACTTCTTAGAGTTAGTTTGGAATCAAAACCTGAGTATAAGCACTTAAGAATTTTGGGTGCTGTCTTATTTCAAAAATAATGATACAAAAAGGGATAAATTGGAACAAAAGGGTAAGCCAGGGTGTTTTGGGATATCACAAGGTACGAAATGATACAAAATCTATGACATCGAAGATAAAAAAAATCGTTGTGAGTAGGGACGTGTTTTTTCTTGAAAACTATTTTCCTTTTCAAAAACACCAAAAAGCTTTTTTGAAGTTTGATAATGATGATGAGCCAATTAAAATTTATGGTGGGTCAACGCATGATGTTTTGGACCGCTCTCAATTTGTCATGGATGAAACAATGAAAAAGAGAATGAACGGGCCCAACAAGAAAATGGTGGCCTTGTTGAAGAAAATATCGAGCCAATGCAACGAAGATGAGCACATGAATACCCATTCAAACTTGAACCCACAGATTGAAGATGACCATGTAAATGATCAAATTGATCAAAATGAACCTAGGGTAAGAAGTAAAAGGGCAAAGTCCCAACTAGCTCGTCTCAACGATTATGTTGTAAAGCTCCCCCTTTCGGTCGATAATTCTCAACCCGACTCCATCAGGCAAACTCGATGGTACACCCTATTTCATCTTTTGTCTCACATAACAAGTTTTTAACTCTCACAAGCTTTATTAATGGCCATCGATTCAAACGATGAGCCGAGTTGTTTTGAACAAGCTATAGCAAATGAAAATTGGAGAGAAGCCATGAAGCAAGAAATCAAGGCCCTTGAAAAAATGGAACGTGGACGCTAAAAACCTTACCGGAAGGAAAGCGAGCCATAGACTCCAAGTGGGTTTATAAAATAAAATACAAATCCAATGGAGATGTCGAAAGATACAAGGCAAGGCTTGTTGCTAATGGTTCACTCAGCAAGAGGGAGTAGATTATCATGAGACTTCGCTCCGGTGGCCAAACTTGTAACTGTTCGAACCTGTTGGCCGTTGCAAGGAAAAGGGATTGGATTATTCAACAATTAGACGAAAACAATGTGTTCCTACATGGAGACCTTGATGATGAAGTTTACATGAAGATTCCTAATGGTTTTCAAGAAAAGATGAAACTAGAGTTTGTCATCTTCGCAAGTCACTATATGGCTTAAGCAAGCATCAAGAAATTGGTATCATAAATTCACAAAGTTTCTTTTTTCTTTGAACTACAAACAATCCAGGCTGACCACTCGCTAGACATGTCGGGTTATAATGTTTGTGTATAGTGAGATGGTAAAGCTTTGAGGTCTAAGAAAACTATTAAAATAAACATTCTTGGCGATCTTTTATCAAAATAAACATTGAAAAACAATTTAAATACTCGCAATACAAATTTAAAAAAAATTAAAACCTCCAAATAGACGTTGAAATACATTTTCATCTAGCACATTAGCTTTTTAAAGACATTCAAATGAGGACGCATGGTGAAAAACTAATTTTCCGGAGACTACAACTTTAATTTTATAGTTTGGTGACATGACTTCATGCTTGTAAGCCATATTTTACGACTGTGTTTGCATAACTCTCTGTTTCACTTCTTATGGATTTGTGTACAAAAATTTAAAACCTCAAAATAAATATTGAAAAATATTTACGTCTAGAATATCTATCTTTTAAAAACAATGAAATGAAGAGACTAGTAAAAACCAATTTTTTGGGGACTGTAACCTTATTTTCTAGTTTGGTTGGCATAAAAATGACTTCACGGTTGTAGCAGCCATACTTATACGGTTGTGTTTGTTATAACTCTCCGTTTCCCTTGTTTCTTTATGGATTTGTAAAGCCGTGAATAATAACTTGAAGGTCTAAAACCGTATATTTATTGTTTTGTCAATTTGTCTTTTTCTCGACTGTTTTTCTTTACTCTGCATTTCGTTACAAACATGTGAATCCATAAACAAAATTAAAGTATCACTTGCCTATATATAAAAAAGCTTGATTATGTTTAGAAGAAAATAACACAATTAACGAGATAAAATAACATTATTAAATGTTAAAATCAACATTAAGTTATATTATATCTAAATCTAACTTCAAAACTCTGTAGTGTGATAAAGGATTATAAACATTGTTCGTGCTGTTAACCTATTTAACATGACAAGCTAAACGTGTTATGAATGTCATATATTGATAAAACAAGATGAACTTGTTTAGTCACGTTTAAATCGTTTCATAACCTGTTAACATGTTTATGACGCACATTAGTTTACACCAAAAAAAATTTTTAAACGACAAGATGGTGGTTAGTACCACCAAGGTGGTAATTATTTGTTAATGTCAAGGTTTAAACCTTACACCTCCAAAAGAGACATTTAGAGTTTACATCAATTATTTGTGTCAAGTCATGTTTTCTTAACATACTATGCCGTGAATGTGTGCTCTATCCACTTATTCAAGAAAAGAGTGGATATTTATAAATGACAATGATTAAAACTTTTAGGTATGACTACAATCAAGTCGGGATAAATGGAAAGCTATTGAAAACTAACTTGAAAAGGATAAGTCGTTTATAAAAAAAAACTCCTTAACTCATTTTAAAACTCTTTGTGTTTAACCTCAGTCAAACTTAACTATCCCAAATCACTTTCAAGTATTTTACAAATTTATGAATTTTTATTATTTATATAACTCCTACATACTATTATACTTAAAGATAAAAACAAAATTTTATTTGCATAAGTTCTTTTAGTTGGTTAATTCAATTTATTGCAAACTAGTATGTATATTTTAACATCACCCGAAATATATTTTTTAAGGTAGCAGTTATATAGAGAAAACCTATATTTCCTTAACACCTTTCATCTGTAAATCATTACATGAAAGACATTTGGATGTTTTAAAAGATAGGTGATTTTAATATTATTTTTATGTAATAAATAGTTTTCTTATTTGAATTTAAAAGTAATCTTATATTTAAACTTTTCAAACAACAAATAATTTGTATTAAATACATTTATCAACATACAGCTATAAGAATTTAAACTCCTACCACTTTTATATAGGCAAACACCAAGGTCATAAGACCGTAGATAGTTTTTATATTAAACTACTAAAAGACTTTGTGTTTCACGGCAGGCTTTTGTGATCGGTAATGGAGCAAATTAGAGATGATATTCG
>JACCIY010001151.1:0-68030 GCA_025506505.1 Flaveria sonorensis | reverse complement strand
GATGCATGTACCTAACATAGTAAAAACAATATTAACCCATTGATTTGTTGGTTCGTAGTGGATGAAAGCAGCAGTTCGTAACTTAATGTTCATGTATCAATAATCAATTCACGTTTAGTAATATGTAGGCCCATTGCAATCCAAAGTGTCAATGAATGGCCCAGCTTCACATACAGTCCAGTAGTCCACCACATTTAGGAAAACTCTTGTAGCCCATTCTCAATATAACCCACTACGAACAAGCAATTTGATTTTGCTGTTCCTACTTCCTAGTGTAAATCTTCAATTCTTCATCAAGTCACCAGCATCATACCAGATCATCATTAAATCTCCATGTCATCATCATCATCATCATCATCATCATCATTTTGGCTTATCTTGTCTCTATCTCTACTACTGTATAATATAAAACTCATAGGTAGATTTGTAATTTTCTATTTTTGTAAGACACTTAGAATAATTATTTAAGCATATGGTACAAGTATTTATGAAAGTATTTCTAAATGTTCTCATTTAATAAACTTATTCTAATTAATACATGAGTTATATAATACAAAATCCATGGTTAGATTGGTAATTTCCTATTTTTGTAAGACACCTGGAACAATTAGCATATGATACAAGTGTTTTATAAAGTGTTCCTAAATTGTTCTTATTTAATAAACTTACTCTAATTAATTTAGCATATGATACATGAGTTAATGCATATGATTAAATTCACTATATACTTTATTTATAATATTTAAATTATATTATATTTTATTATTTAAATTAAGTATTATATTATTAACTAAATATTATTTACCAAATATTCACATAGTTATAATAATAATAATAACAATATAATATAATCACGCGAGCCAATTTATATACATAAATATAGAAAGTAATAATGAATATCTATATTATCTATATTATTTATAAAGCATTTAGGATGTCAAAATAATAATTTATCTTGACCTTAAGACACCTATAGGGTTAGTATTATAATATTATAGTGGATTTAGTTTAATTTTTTTAATCCATATGAATTCATTGAATTTAAATAATAATTAATAGTAATATTATTTAAGTAATTATAATAGTTATTTACAAAGTAAAAACAATTTTAGTAATAAGTAATGATTTTTAATAATATACAAATCATCAAACTAAAAATATACGAGCTCTCAAAACTGTTTTAAGTTTTAAATCTTATATAGTTTTCTCTTATAATCATAAAAATATGATAGCTTATAAAATCTAAATTTGTCGTTATGGTGTGTTAAATTATATCAACGTTTCGACATTTTTTTTTTCCAAACGAAGTTGTCAATATAATTTTTATCCATATCTACGGATTGAATACTAATGTACAAGAAATTAAAATAAAGTTTTATAAATTTTAACAACCAACAACACAACACGGGTTCACACACTAGTATATGTAAGTCCACATGAACCTTCTGTTTTAACCCTTCATGTGCCATCTTTTGTTCCCTACGAACCATATCCAATTTCATGATACTAACTAATACAATCTTAGATCGTCGTGAATGACACTTCGATCACTCTGGTACTCTTGAACTCGTTTTGATACGTATTAGTTTTTTTTATAAGCCTAACAACTCATTATTTTTCTCTTTTCATTTCCATAGAGTAGATAGATATTATGAACATCAAGAATGATATAAGAAAAGATTAAATTTCAGAAAGGTGTATATATTACTGTTGGCTCAAGTCAATTATTGACCCGATAACTTTGAGTCATTTATATTATTTTAATAGTTGATGGGAGTTTTAGTTTATATTGTTTTGTTTTGTTTGAGCTGGTGAAACAAAGTGAGTTTGAGAAGGTTTCAATTTTCAAACTACTTGGCAGCCAAGGTTCAGATTACTTTAAAAAGAGATTCTTAGATTCATACATCATGTAAAAGTCTGAAACAAAGTAAGCTGCAGTTTACAAAAGATAAACTGCAGTTACAAGAAGGTAAACGACCGTTACACTGTAAACTACAATTTACAATAGTATACAGAACTGTAAACGACAGTTTACAGCTTTATAAACTACAGTTTAGAAGTAGGTAGTGTATGTAATATATAACCATTAAAAAGAGGTTATTTCTTTAGTTTTTGTCAGTATTCATTGGATTAATAAAACAAAAAAGCCGTCGTGAGGTTACCCCCCTCCAAAAATCTGTGTTCTTGTATGCTTATGAATTTGTTTACCAACTTCAATTAACAATAAAATGTCCATTCATTGAAAAAAATATTTATTCTTCAATTCTGATAAATCATAAAGTATTATCGATTAGGTGTCGAGAAGTTAATTTTTTTTACTATCGATAATAGTTATTTATTATATAGAAAATAATTGTAGACGTAGGGCATCCGAAAGCAACCGGACCCGGAAAATACAAATAGTACCCGCTCCATAGTAGGGTGACACGCGTCTCACATTTAAGGTAACACAATTCTCACCGATCCTAACAATTGATGGAACACATCTTCAATTGCACGAGAGGTAGGACCCAATTACGTAACACATTTTTTTTAGGACCACTTCCATCATTGTACATGACTGATTATACATACATCATGCAACATTATAATTATAAGGTAAATGAGATTGATTTTTCTATGCACAAATATATTTAAACTCTCTTTCTCTTTCTTCCCTCACACATTTTACATATTTATTTTGATTACTTATTATCATGCCTGATGATTGTTAGAACATCCCCAATAGCAAATTCTTGGGGGTTTTTCCATATCCACGTGGATGTTTTTTCCTTTATCCCCATTTTAGAGAGTTGTTTTTGAGTGAAAAGTTCATCTCCATGAACTTGTAAAAACAAGTGGCGTGTCTGGATTTTTGCAGGTGTTGGGGCTAAAGGTTAGGAATTAATCAAAAAGAAACATATTGTATGTATATTAAATTATAAAAGGTGATGATCTGGTAATATTTTTAGGTGTTTTGAGTTTTTTTATTTGGAAGGTTTTAGATATTTCAAATAATAATTTTTTTGATGTGTCAATTGACTAAACACGTTTTTAAATGTTCTTTGAGTTTTTATTGGTGATGCTCTTATAGGGATACTTCCCTTTTCGTGACGTCTTAACTGATAGTGTTTGTTTGTGTGTAGGTTTAAAATGACGGGGATTGTCTCGATAAATTAGAGTTCAATTGGAGCAATAGGATCCGGTTGGGGCTTGCATTTACAATAATATTTATAAATTATTATTATTATTTTTCGGACTTCATATTTTTTATAAATATTGTCAAAATCTTGGTCCTGCTTTAGTAAGTGATAAGTCGGTAAGTCCCAACGAAAGAACCCGTGGTCGAACACACATCTTCTTGCTAGTTGCTACTAAACCGAATTTACAAAACTACCCTCACTCTCGCTATATAAAACGAGCATGGGGTTTCTAACAAACCCTCCAGACACCATAACACACTTACCTCAACGATCACCGCCATAACCTCCTCTCTTTCCGTTTGTCGCCGGAGGTGACGACGGCGACGGAGACGGTTAGAGACGATATGGAAGAAGGATTGATCCTGAAGCCACAGGATAACAGATTAACATGGCGAATATTGGCGGAGGAGATGAAGAAATTAGGAGTTGTTGCAGGGCCGATGGTGGCGGTGACGTTGTCGCAGTACTTGTTGCAGGTTATCTCCGTCATGATGGTCGGTCATCTTGGCGAACTTTCACTCTCCAGCACCTCCATTGCTATCTCCCTCTCTAGCGTCACCGGTTTCAGTTTGATTGTAAGTCCTTATCGTCTAATCGTCTCTGCCTTTACTTTTGTTTCACGTGTTGACTGTGAATGTGTATCCCCTTTCTTTTTTCTTCTGATGGTATGACATTCAGATCTGATGTTACATTTGAGTTTTGTATGTCGTGATTACTGATTAACGTCAATTGCTTGCTAGACAACTGTATTGCTGCTGATTCTGCCTCTAGTTTGTTTGAACTTTGGATTACTTGTGAGGATTGCGAACTGTGTGACAAGTTAAGAGCTAGATTTATGCTACAAATGAAATGGAGTTCGATTTAAAAGGCATTAGATTTTTATTATTTTTTTAATCAGCAAATGTACGACCCCCTCGTAGGATTAATCGGGTTCATCTATCTGTTTTTTAGCGGTACCGCACCCCAATCCTCAAAAAATTATTCTGAGACTCTTCAAGAAGATCAAAAAATAAGAAATTATATAAAGAATCATTACCGGAAAACCTTTGGGTCAACCATGAGTATTTTTGCTCAAAGTAAGACTTGACCCCCAAGATCTTCTCATATTTACATCTCTTTGGTACCTCACCCTAGGCGTATAGGCTAAAAGGCATTAGATCTGTAAAGAAACTGAAGTGTGGAATTATTAAATTGTCATCTATTAATCTAGTAGTGTGAATAATTGTTGCTCCGTTCTTCCTCCCTTTTTGTTTAGGTGATGTATTTCTAGTTGGAAAGTTGATTTGTAATGATGCTAATTTGTTATTATTGCTTATAATATTTATTTAATATTTAAATATGATGTTTCCTATCTTGACATTCCCTTTGAAGATTCAACAGAGAACCATTTGGTCAAATTTGTATTTAAGTTTTTTCTTTAAACTCCTTCCAGGTTATAAAGACGGGAAATAATAATTTCTTTGAAGTTATGACCTTTTAGGAGCTAATTTGAATAATCTTGTGCATCTTATGTACAAATAGCTGGTAGAAAATCCCCTTCTTTATGGATCGGTTATATGCATATGCATTTGGTATCCGGCATCATTAACATTTTTTTAAAACACGCGTCTTCATTTGTTGACTTTAGTAAAAGGGATTTGAACTATATGCTTATGGTTTTGCATGCCATCTCCCATCTTGAAAGAGAAAACCTAATTTGTCTTTATATGTATCAATGGGTGTTTGGTGCTAGAAAATTTGATCATTTTCAAATGTCAAGTTTTGACACAGTTTTGTTGTCATTTTCTTGATTGTTGGGAAATCCATTTAGTAATATCTCCTATAAAATGAGAAGAAGTGGCCAAATTTGGATTGGCCAGCTATTAACAAATTCTCTCTGATATCTCTTGGTAATGCATATCTTTGTCTGTCATGACACTTTTGTCCGTATTTCCAAATCCCAATTATATATTGGACCCCATTCAGAGTATATGAGTCATAGTCTGCGCCTCTGCGGTGCAGCTGGTTCTATTTAAAATTCAAGTAAATTACACGGACAGTCCTGAGTTTGCACGTATTGCAACTTTAGTTCTTATTTTTCAAAAAACTATAGATACGGGCCTGAACTATGCATGACATGCATATCGGCAGTTTCAACACTAACTGAGGTTAAGTTTTCTGTTTAGTCAATGTGTAAAATTACCAATATACCCCTCCCCACGCCTACCCCCACCTCACCTCCTCCATTTTCTTCTTCTTCACTACCACTCACAATCACACCATTGAAGGTCACTGCTCACTACCACCACCGGAAGCAATCACCACCACAACTCACAATCCCCACCACCACAGGTCACTAGCACTACCACCTCTCACAATCACCACCATCATAGCTCACAATCACCACCTCCACAAGTCACTACCACCACCATCGCTCACAATCACCACTACCACCGTTGACAATCACCACCAGCACAGGTCGCTACGACCACTAGCACTCACAATAACAATCACAATCGCCACAGGTCATTACAACCACTACAGCTCACAATCACCTCCACCACTAGTCACAATCATCACCAAAAAACCCATTTTTAACGCTGGAAAAAACGAGATCATTTTAGTATTTTAGGTAAGAATATTTTGAGTAATTTTATTTTAAAGGTAAGAATATTTTGATCATTTTAGGGTTTAGGGTTTAGGATATTTTGATCATTTTACGTAAACTTAACAAATCTAGTTAACTTTTTGTTAGCGTCAGGGACTACCAGTGTGCAAACCATGCATATTTTAAGCCCGCATCAGTAGGTTTTGAAAAGTAAGGACTAAAGTTTTACATTGCAAACCCCAGGGACTGTCCGCGTAAAAATTCAATGCCACATATACAATGTTTCGCTACTAGCAAATTACTAATTGTCTTCAAGGGACATCTTACTGGTAAAGTATATACTCCCAACAAAAAAATTATAAGTTTAAATCTTGTAAAGTACAAGTGTGGTTATTTTAAGACTAGAGTATGTGTAATACAAAATGTGTGTGTTCGTCAATTTAAAGAAAGTAAATTGCTAATGGCCCACTACAACATGGTATAATTTTCTAGCAATAAGATATCACATTTGAAAAAAAATGCTTGACCTCAGTTTTTCATTTTTTAGAAAAATTTTAATGGCCATAGCCCATCTTGATCTGGTGGCTGGGCTTTCTTTGGTTAACCTGGAGGGTTTGATTTCTGAACACTCCCTTTTGCATTGGTTAGGAGTTACCAATGCCCAATGGTATGTAAATTACTGAAAAAACAGAAGTTTTACTGTTTGAGTATCGTTTGTTTTTTTACAAAAAATTGGTATTGAATTTGTATTTTTTTTGGTTTTGACAGTTGGGAATGTCTAGTGCCCTGGAAACTTTATGTGGACAGGCTTACGGAGCTCAACAATACAAAAAAGTTGGAATTCTAACTTACACTGCTATTTTCTCACTTTAATGTTTGCATTCCTCTTGCTATCTTTTGGAGATATACCGGATCATTACTTGTTTTTATCGGCCAAAACCCTTTGATTGCACATGAAGCTGGGAAATTCATAACGTGCCTCATTCCAGCACTTTTTGCTTATGCAATTCTTCAACCACTTGTTAGATATTTCCAGATGCAAAGCATGCTACTACCCATGCTTGCTAGCTCAACAGTTGCTTTGTGTCTACACGTTCCTCTTTGTTGGGCCCTTGTGTATAAAACTGGATTGGGGAACATTGGAGCAGCAATGTCAATGGGGATTTCCATGTGGTCAAACTATTTTCCTCTTCTTTTACATGAAGTACTCCCCCTCGTGTGCAAAAACCCGTTCTCCAATCTCAGTTGAAGTGTTTCACGGGATGAAACAGTTCTTCAGCTTTGCTATCCATCAGTGTCATGATTTGGTAATTGATCTCATCAAATCAGATTAGTTACCCATGTTCAAGAATTTGTTGATCAATGATTAATATTTGTGTGTATTTTTAACCTTTGCAGCCTCGAATGGTGGTCCTATGAGTTTCTCGTATTGCTTTCTGGGCTTCTGCCAAATCCAGAGCTTGAAACTTCAGTTCTTTCTGTTTGGTAAACTCTTTGTATACATTATATGAAGTACTTTAGATTCATGTTTTGTGACAAAAAATAATATGATTTTAATCTTTGAATTTGTAAACAGTCTCAATACTATTGCTACACTCTATGCTATACCATATGGATTTGCTGCTGGTGTAAGGTTTGTTCAAAATCTCATGATGGTGATCCTTTGCCCTGCATATGTTAATAACCATGCATGCATTGCTAATATGCTTATATTATGGTGATTGTGGAACGGTTTATTTTTCAGCACAAGAGTCTCGAATGAACTTGGAGCAGGGAATCCAGAGGGGCGCGTGTAGCAGTTAATGCCATCATGATCCTTGCAGTTGTTGAGACGAGTATAGTCAGCATGGTCGTTTTTCTCAATAGACACATTTTTGGGTACATTTTCACAAATGAAAAAGAAGTTGTCGATTATGTCACAAAAATCGCCCCTCTTTTGTGTAAACATCATAATGGATAGCCTACAAGGACCCTGTCAGGTAATATACCACTTGTATGTTTTTTGTGGTGTTTACTCTCTGGGTGCATGCACACACATATATAGTGATGTTTAATACAGAAAGATTGTTGTATAATTGTTGATAGAACAGGTGTTGCAAGGGGTGTGGGATGGCAGCATTTAGGGGGTACGCCAATCTTGCTGCTTTCTATCTTGTCGGGATCCCGGTTGCTGCATTATTAGGGTTCTGCACCTCATTAAGAGGAGAGGGCTTGTGGATCGGAATACTAGTTGGTGCTACCATTCAAGTTATTCTACTTTCAGTTGTTACAGTTTGTACCAATTATGAAAAAACAGGTATTCTTTAATTTCCATTTAATAAATTTGGCTCGTAACACTCTCATGGAAAATTGATACGACAAAACGGGCTAGGGTTGAAACAAGTAACTTTGGTAGGGTTGGGTTTTTGTTCATTCTACCAGAAACGCTTTTTGGTCCAAAAACTTTTAAGTCGTCTTTTTGTTTGACCTATTTTACCCATTATAACTAAATGCAATCTAAATAGACCAAGTGATAAGTAAATGAGTCAAAATTGTGAACTCTAGTAGTGGTTGGTGTTATGCTAAATGACTGAATTTGGTGAGATTGTGGGTTCTGATGAGTGGTGGTTCATGATGTAGGCAACAAAGGCAAGGAGAGATTATTTGAGGAAGAATGTTCAAGAGAAGATATAGTGATGTGAAGCCATTTTCCAGGTATTTCATACCAAAAATCTTTTTATCTGATTCACTCATATCTAGTTTCAATATATAAACCACACCAAACCTTTTTGGGATGGATGGAACTCTTGGCAATATATAAACCACACCAAACCTTTTTGGGATGGATGGAACTCTTGGCAATTGTCAACAGTTCCACACAGCTTATAATTTGTTGTACGAGTTGAACTAACATGTTTAGCTTTATCTTGTTGTGTATGTTCTTTGTCACCATCTTTTCCAAAGCTTTTTGCAAATTTTCAAGTATTTAGATATAAACAAGTTGATTGTGTTATTATTTGATTTAAATTTTTGTGATAAGAAGAAAAAAAAGTTAATTAGAAACTAGTTTGTGATTGTTGAATTGCATTTTATTAATCTTCATTTTATTTGTTGATATAAATGACTTTATATACTAGGTGTGGGACCCTCTTTTTACAAATAAATAAAAAGATAAGCTAAAAAAGACTAAGAACAATAGTAACCATAGTTTTTGAGAGGTCTGTGGGTTGAGGTGAAAGAGAAAGAATTGACACGGAGGAGCGACAAAGGTTGTGCACACAGAGATGGTCCATAGAGGGGAGGGGTTGACTGTGAGAGGAGAGCAAGGTTCGTGGGAGGTTTTTGGGTATGACCCTCTTTTTTATGGATTTTTACGTGTTTATTAAGAGTTGCAACTAGAATTGTAAGTAGATGTATTATTCCTTTTAACAGTTTATGAGTCGTCACACTTGATCTCTTATAAACAATCAGGTGTTGCATCCAAACTAGAGTTATGCAAGCAAGGCTATTGGAGATGCATGCTAGACATGTGGGGTATAATGTTTGTGTATAGTGAGATGGTAAAGCTTTGAGGTCTGAGAAAACTATTAAAATAAAACATTCTTGGTCGATCTTTTATCAAATAAACATTAAAAAACAATTTAAATACTCGCAATAAAAATTTTAAAAAATTAAAACCTCAAAATAGACGTTGAAATACATTTACATCTAGCACATTAGCTTTTAAAGACATTCAAATGAGGAGCATGGTGAAAACTAATTTTCCGGAGACTGTAACCTTAATTTTATAGTTTGGTAGGCATGAAATGACTTCATGCTTGTAAGCCTATTTTTATGACTGTGTTTGCATAACTCTTTCACTTCTTATGGATTTGTGTACTGAAAATTTAAAACCTCAAAATAAACATTGAAAAATATTTACATCTAGAATATCTATCTTTTAAAAATAATGAAACGAGGACACTAGTAAAAACCAATTTTTGGGGACTGTAACCTTAGTTTCATAGTTTGGTTGGCATAAAATGACTTCACGGTTGTAAGCCATACTTATACGGTTGTGTTTGTTATAACTCTCCAACCTTTGCAACACAAAATTTAGTAGCAAGATATTATAAAACGTGTAATCTTATATTAAATGAGTCGTGTTTGACATGACTATAAAATTTGAACATGACATGATCGGCTTAATGTATCATTTTTTTGTATACCAATACACACATGATTAACAGGCGAGTTATACGACAAACACGTTAGCATGATTAAATGCAATTAGATCAATAACGCAAGTGACATATATAACACATGTAACACAATTATCGACATAACTCACAATACGTTTAGAAGAAAATAACACAATTATAGATATAAAATAACATTATTCAATGTTAAAATCAACATTTAGTTATATTATATCTAAAATTAAACTTCAAAACTTTGTTAGTGTGATAAAGGATCATAAGCATGTTGTTTCGTTCTGTTAACCTATTTAACATGACAAGCTAAACGTGTTATGAATGTCATATATTGATAAAACAAGATGAACTTGTTTAGTCACGTTTTAAATCGTGTCATAAACCTGTTAACATGTTATGACGCACATTAGTTACACCGAAAAAATTTTTAAATGACAAGTTGGTGGTTAGTATCACCAAGTTGGTAATTATTATTAATGTCAAGGTTTAAACCTTAAACCTTCAAAAGAGACATGCCTCTCATGTCCCACTTAACCAATATAGGATTTCATTTATATTTAGTCCGTATTTTTTCCTTATTTCTTGGACTATCACTTATCTAGGTTCTGCTTAGGAGATTTGTTAGCTTCTTTATATTCTCGTATTCCTATTGTATTGATCACCACAAAATATATGAAAACCAAGATTTCTCTCTAACCCATCGTTCGTAGATGGTATCAGAGCGGTTCTAAGCTCTTGATCCAGATTTCTTGTTGCCGGCCTAAAACATGGCTGGAGATGAAACACCTAAACAACCAAAGAAGGAAGCAATGGTGATGCAATCGATCCATCATCACCATACTATGTTCACCCTTAGATTTTCTAAACAACTTCATGTCAATGAAATCCTAAATGATGGCAACTATGCGGATTGGGCACAAGAGATGTCTAACTTCCTATTTGCCAAAAACAAAATAGATTTCGTTCATGGGACAATAAAAAAGCTAGAAATCAATCTTCTAAATACAAGCCATGGATGAGATGTGATGCGATGATAAAGGGATGGCTTGCTACCGCCATGGAGAAAAACATTCATGACAGTTTGAAATACGCAACCACAGCTGCAGAGATGTGGTCGGGTTTATCCGAACGGTTCGGGAAGGAAAGCGCCCCAAGAGCCTATGAACTAAAACCAAGGATTGCCACTACCCATCAAGACAGCGCCAACGTTTCCACGTACTACACCCGTCTTAGGGCTCTATTGGATGAATCTCAATCAGTCCAATCTTTCCTGCGATGTGCCTGCAATAAATCCTCCTGTGAACTTGGTAAAAAAAAAATTGTAGAACACTTGGAGAAGGAACAGCTCTATGAGTTCCTTATGGGTTTAGATAGCGATTTCAACGTTATCAAAACCCAAATTTTAGCAACAAAACCTACTCCTACGTTGGGGCTGCTTATCACATGGTAGCAGAAGACGAAAGACAAAGAATGATATCGAATGAGAACCGATCCGCACCCGAATCTGCTGCGTTTAAAACCTTCCAAAAGCACAAAGGCAATCTTGGGCGTCAAAAGGGAAGAACATCATCAAGCAAATAAAGGAAGGTAAAAAAAAAATGATCAATGCGCTCATTGTGGGAGGAATGGCCATAAAACAAGAAGGATGCTTCAAGTTGATAGGGTACTTGGATTGGTGGCCCGAAAAGAAAAGTGACAAAACAAAAACCCAAAGCATCCTGCGTTGATGTCGCAACTAGCCCTACACCCGGAATGAGTGACGAGCAATACCAAGCCTTTGTGAAGTTCTTTTCTGGACCTAATAATGGTGTTAAACAAAACCTGAAGCTAACATGACAGGTAATAGAGACGATGTGTGGGTTGCTGATTCCGGTTGCACTGAGTATATAACTCATCAACCAATTTACTTCGTGAATGAAAAAGAAACCTCAAATGAGGCTAGTTGTCATACCAAATGGAAGTGCCATTCCTGTAGAAGGGAAGGGGAACTCTCGCTTCCAGGGGGAGCAAAATTAAATGGGTTCTTTATGTTCAAAGTCTAAATATAATCTCCTTTCTGTTAGCCGATTAAGCAAAGACCTAGTGTACAGTAACTTTTTTTCCTGATTTCTTTGTTATGCAGGGGTTACGTAAGAGGAGCTTGATTGGAGCGGGTAAATGCCAGGGGGGTTGTATTTATAAACATGTTCAAGGATTGTAGGAGGGCATGATGACTTCAGTGGGAATATGGCACAAAAGGTTGGGGCATGTTTCAAGAGAGAAACTTTTGAATGTGGATTTCTTAAGAGTAATTCCTTTAATTTTAGCTATGACTTTTGTGATTCTTGTGTTAAGGCCAAACATGACCGAACACATTTTCCTATTAGTTTTATTAAAAACTGTTGGTTGCTTTGAGCTTGTTCACTGTGATATCTAGGGAGGTTATCGAATCCATCAAACACACAGGCAAAGTTTTTCCTCACTATTGTTGATGATTATAGTAGCTCTGTATGGGTTTTTCTTTTGGAACACAAAAGCGATGTTAGTCAATGCTTGATGAATTTCCATATATTTGTGAAGTTCAGTTGGAAAAACAAATAAAAGGGTTAGGTGTGGACAACGGTAGAGAGATCACATTTAACTCTATGATTGATTTTTATAATAAGAATGGAATTTTATTGGAAACCACTTGTCCACACACCCCTCAACAAAACGGGGTCGTGAAATGTAAACACGGACATTTACTTGAGACAGCACGAGCCTTGCGGTTTGAGGCAAATGTTCCAAAAAGGTTTTGGGGGGAATGTATTTTATCCGTCGCGTATATAATAAATCGTCTTCCTTCAAAGGTGATTAAAAATAAAAACTTCTTATGAGTTAGTTTGGAATCAAAACCTGAGTATAAGCACTTAAGAATTTTGGGTGCCTAACTTATTTCAAAAATAATGATACAAAAAGAGATAAATGGAACAAAAGGGTAAGCCAGGGGTGTTTGGGATATCCACAAGGTACGAAATAATACAAAATCTATGACATCGAAGATAAAAAAATCGTTGTGAGTAGGGATGTGTTCTTTCTTGAAAACTATTTTCCTTTCAAAAACACCACAAAAGCTTTTTTGAATTTTGATAATGATGATGAGCCAATTAAAATTTATGGTGGGTCAACGCATGATGTTTTGGACCGCTCTCAATTTGTCATGGATGAAACAAATGAAAAAGAGAATGAACGGGCCCAACAAGAAAATGGTGGCCTTGTTGAAGAAAATATCGAGCCATGCAACGAAGATGAGCACATGAATACCATTCAAACTTGAAACCCACAGATTGAAGATGACCATGTAAATGATCAAATTGATCAAAATGAACTAGGGTAAGAAGTAAAAGGGCAAAGTCCCAACTAGCTCGTCTCAACGATTATGTTGTAAAGCTCCCCCTTTCGGTCGATAATTCTCAACCCGACTCAATCAGGCAAACTCGATGGTACACCCTATTTCATCTTTTGTCTCACATAACAAGTTTTTTAACTCTCACAAAGCTTTATTAATGGCCATCGATTCAAACGATGAGCCGAGTTGTTTTGAACAAGCTTAGCAAATGAAAATTGGAGAGAAGCCATGAAGCAAGAAATCAAGGCCCTTGAAAAAATGGAACGTGGACGCTAAAAACCTTACCGGAAGGAAAGCGAGCCATAGACTCCAAGTGGGTTTATAAAATAAAATACAAATCCAATGGAGATGTCGAAAGATACAAGGCAAGGCTTGTTGCTAATGGTTTCACTCAGCAAGAGGGAGTAGATTATCATGAGACTTTCGCTCCGGTGGCCAAACTTGTAACTGTTCGAGCCTGTTGGCCGTTGCAAGGAAAAGGGATGGATTATTCAACAATTAGACGTAAACAATGTGTTCCTACATGGAGACCTTGATGATGAAGTTTACATGAAGATTCCTAATGGTTTTTCAAGAAAAGATGAAACTAGAGTTTGTCATCTTCGCAAGTCACTCTATGGGCTTAAGCAAGCATCAAGAAATTGGTATCATAAATTCACAAAGTTTCTTTTTTCTTTGAACTACAAACAATCCAAGGCTGACCACTCGCTAGACATGTCGGGTTATAATGTTTGTGTATAGTGAGATGGTAAAGCTTTGAGGTCTAAGAAAACTATTAAAATAAACATTCTTGGTCGATCTTTTATCAAAATAAACATTGAAAAACAATTTAATACTCAGCAATAAAAATTTAAAAAAATTAAAACCTCCAAATAGACGTTGAAAACATTTTCATCTAGCACATTAGCTTTTTAAAGACATTCAATGAGGAGGGACGCATGGTGAAAAAACTAATTCTCCGGAGACTACAAACTTTAATTTTATAGTTTGGTGACATGACTTCATGCTTGTAAGCCATATTTTACGACTGTGTTTGCATAACTCTCTGTTTCACTTCTTATGGATTTGTGTACCAAAAATTTAAAACCTCAAAATAAATATTGAAAAATATTTACGTCTAGAATATCTATCTTTAAAAACAATGAAATGAAGAGACTAGTAAAAACCAATTTTTTGGGGACTGTAACCTATTTTCATAGTTTGTTGGCATAAAATGACTTCACGGTTGTAAGCCATACTTATTACGGTTGTGTTTGTTATAACTCTCCGTTTCCCTTTTTCTTTATGGATTTGTAAAGCCGTGAATAATAACTTGAAGGTCTAAAACCGTATATTTATTGTTTTGTCAATTTGTCTTTTCTCGACTGTTTTCTTTACTCTGCATCTTCGTTACAAACATGTGAATCCATAAACAAAATTAAAGTATCACTGCCTATATAAAAAAAGCTTGATTATGTTTAGAAGAAAATAACACAATTAACGAGATAAAATAACATTATTAAATGTTAAAATCAACATTAAGTTATATTATATCTAAATAAACTTCAAAACTCTGTTAGTGTGATAAAGGATTATAAACATTGTTCGTGCTGTTAACCTATTTAACATGACAAGCTAAACGTGTTATGAATGTCATATATTGATAAAACAAGATGAACTTGTTTAGTCACGTTTAAATCGTTTCATAAACCTGTTAAATGTTTATGACGCACATTAGTTTACACCAAAAAAATTTTAAACGACAAGATGGTGGTTAGTACCACCAAGGTGGTAATTATTTGTTAATGTCAAGGTTTAAACCTTACCCTCCAAAAGAGACAATTTAGAGTTTACATCAATTATTTGTGTCAAGTCATGTTTTCTTAACATACTATGCCGTGAATGTGTGCTCTATCCACTATTCAAGAAAAGAGTGGATATTTATAAATTGACAATGATAAAACTTTTAGGTATGACTACAATCAAGTCGGGATAAATTGGAAAGCTATTGAAAAACTAACTTGAAAAGGATAAGTCGTTTATAAAAAAAAAAACTCCTTAACTCATTTAAAACTCTTTGTGTTTAACCTCAGTCAAACTTAACTATCCCAAATCACTTTCAAGTATTTTACAAATTTATGAATTTTTATTATTTATATAACTCCTACATACTATTATACTTAAAGATAAAAACAAAATTTTATTTGCATAAGTTCTTTTAGTTGGTTAATTCAATTTATTGCAAACTAGTATGTATATTTTTAACATCACCCGAAATATATTTTAAGGGTAGCATGTTATATAGAGAAACCTATATTTCTTAACACCTTTCATCTGTAAATCATTTACTGAAAGACATTTGGATGTTTTAAAAGATAGGTGAT
Organism: Flaveria sonorensis; assembly: GCA_025506505.1. Classification (NCBI taxonomy): domain Eukaryota; kingdom Viridiplantae; phylum Streptophyta; class Magnoliopsida; order Asterales; family Asteraceae; genus Flaveria; species Flaveria sonorensis. The sequence goes on along the minus strand of JACCIY010001151.1, from coordinate 52,359 downwards.
TTTAATATTATTTTTATGTAATAAATAGTTTTCTTATTTTAATTTAAAAGTAATCTTATATTTTAACTTTTCAAAAAACAACAATAATTTGTATTAAATACCATTTATCAACATACAGCTATAAGAATTTAAACTCCTACCACTTTTATATAGGCAAACACCAAGTCATAAGACCGTAGATAGTTATATTAAACTACTAAAAGACTTGTGTTTCACGGCAGCTTTTGTGATCGGTATGGAGCAAATTAGAGATGATATTCGAAACATTACGTATAAAACGAAGTCATATGCCTGAACTTGACTCGACTTGTTATTACCCTACTAAGAACATTCACACTAGATTCCATATCCTCATCCTCAAATTTATATTAAAAACATTACTTTTTACTCGTGTTTCAATCAAATAATATTTTTTATATATTTATCATTATTTTTTTTTTTCACCTCCACTCACAACTACTTTTAAAATTTTAAAATTTTTTGAGGGTTGTACCGTGTTTCCCAAATATGAAGAGTCAGGGTACAATCCCCCATGATTTTTTTTCTCATTCACTCACAGCCATTCTAATAATATAGGCGCACACATAAATCAAAAATAAAGAACCTACTGTGAATCATTTAAATTGTATTTTTAGAGTCATTTAAAATTAATAAATAATGATTAGTACGTTTTCTCTTTAAAGTATAAATTAATTACTTGTCATATGATACTTGATTATCATTATTCGTGATGATTCTTAAAAGTAATATATAAACTTGATAAAACATTATATATTATATATAAAGAATATATAATACGTGCATGTTAGAATTTTTAAGTTTCCATAACTAGCTCATGAAAGATATTTTTCTTAAATGATAAATAAATATACTTTCTTTAAAAACAATAACTAATGCAATGAATTACCCAGATAGAATACTCTAATATTAGCCTTATCATATATAAAATATTAGCTTTAGTAAACCCGTGTATTACACGGGTTGAACAAATAAAATATTAAATGGAATAAAAATTATTAATTATAAAACGATATAGTAAAACATGATATCATTGAAATTACGTATAGTAATAACTATAAGTAAAAAACAATGACATAAAACTTTTTAAATTTTTTTCAAAGATAAATTAAATATTTTGTTTCAAAATAACGTTTTAAAAAATTTTCATTTTTAAAAATGTCCTCCTATAACTCTCTATTTTAATTATTTGTTTTATAAAAAATTTACTTTAGAAAAATCAATTTTAAAATATTACGTTAAAATAGTTTAATTTTTTAGAAAAAATTCTTTTTTATAAAAAACTATTTATAGAGAAATAACATTAAATAAAAGATCTCTTTCTTAGTTATTAAAAAAATAAATTATAATATAAAAATAAATAATATTATTAGTAATTAATGTAGTTATTTAATAGGTGAGAGAAGCGGAAAAAGTTTGATGAAAATAAATGTGATGTTAACACGTGACACCCACATTGTCCCTTTCAGTAGAGTAGGAAGATGGGTAAAAAAGAACATATAATAAGCCCAAAGAATTAGGCGATATATCTCATTAATTACAATATTCAAGAAACGTTGATCCAACCCAGGAATAAGGATGCATTATTTAAAAAAGTTATATTGATTTCAATCCACATGACATAAAGGTTAATTTAATTGCAATTTTACAATATAAAAGTTATGCAGTAGTCGCTTGTACACAAAGCTTTAATGCTTGTTTTATGTCTTTTAAAATATAGTATAATAATTAAAAAAGTTAATTACATAGATTGTCTTTGTGGTACGGTTTGATCCTCATATTTCATTTATTACACATGTGGTTCAAAAATTGTCATTTATCCCTTGTCATCTCCGACAGCCCTCGCCTTATCTCATCGAAGACCAATGGTTGCAAGCTTGCATCAGACTTCTGTCGCCACAAGAAATCATCCCCATCTCATTATTGTTCTACTTTCATTTTGATTTCATCAATTCCAGGGACTTGAATGATACCTTCATCTAATTTTCGGGTCATACTCAAGATTTAGGTTGAATGGCGTTTTGGGCAGAAGTGGGGTAGTGGTAATTTGCAAGGCTGAAGTGTTTAAGGTAATTTGTAGGGTGATGCTGAAGGTGGTAAAGAGCATCTTATTTGTTGAATGTGATAAAGAGCATTGATTGTTGAAAGTGTTTAAGGTATGTTAAAACATGAGAGCTTGAATTTTTTCTCCCGCTATTCAGTATTGATTACATAAACAAAAACCTAAAAATCGAAATCAAGCAACACGTTATATCATATTCACATGTGTGTTCAAAGATAGGGGATCTAGAAATTTTCGGTGAATGATACCTAACATGAGAGATTAATCGGAGATTAAATGGTACCAAGAAAGTTGACTAGCAATGACCGGTACAATAGGTTGGTGGTGTCATTTTATGTAATTAACTTTTTTCTCAAATACAATAGTATATTGTTTCTCTTAAAAATGTCAACATCATTCACTATATGTATTACGTGTGAACAAACTTTTAAGGTGAAATAAATAAGGGGTCCAATATAAAGTCACTTCATATTATAAATCGACAACCATTATACGTTTCGTATAGCATTATATTTAGCGTATAAGGTCGAATACACTGAAAATGAGGATAATTTAGGGGCTGTCTGAGGGTTATACGCCTATACGACACATATAGGTTTTATGATGCGTATAACAAATTTCAACACTGACTACGAGGAAAATTCAATGGGCTGTCAGAAGGGTATACGCCTCATATAGAGTTATACGACCACCTCTACGACACGTATAGTGCTATATAAACCCGTATAAAAATCTGTGATGTTGATCTATAATTAAAAGGGGTATCAATAACCGGTCCCTAAACAAAAACCTCACTATCAAAACTTTAATATGATGACCGTCCATGCAATTAATCCTAGTTAGCAGAAATCGAGGGGTGCAGCCAATTAAAAATATAAACAAAGATGCGCTTAGACTTTAATACGATGCATAAAAAATAAATCATAAATTACATTAATCACAAGCTTTCTTATTTTAATTCAAATCAAACTTTCTCTCATTGACTTCTTTTTGCTCATGAATACTCTAAAATAATTAGTCACCATCAGAACTTTCTATTGCTACCTCTCTCTCCGGCGTCACTGACTTCAGCCTACTCGTTAGTCTTCTCTCTGATTTGTTTTGTTAGAAGCTGGTGTATGTTTGATGATGATTTGATCATTAAATGCTGAAATTTCTATCTCTTGGCATAATGAACATGCTGATTCGGTTTGTTTGCGTATTTCAGATTCAGTTTGGTGGATCAGAGTTGTTTTTAATTTAGTATTACTCTTTAAAATGGAAATGAATAGTTTTGTTTTGTTTTTTTAAATTTAAACCACGTTACTTTAGATGTTTTTATATTTAACACTAACTTTTGCTATTTTGACTATGACTTTCACCACTAAATTTTAGAGTTTGATCACCAAATTATTTACAGTAAAGTTTTATTTCTAAGTTTGGCTACTAATATTTAGTATTTTATGATGTGGCTGCCGATTTATATCTTGGACTTTGGCCGTTAAAATTTAGGACTTAGAGTTTAGCTATCAATTGGGTTTTTTAACTTTAGTCACTAAATTTACGTTCTTAGAGTTTAACCGTCGATTAGTTTTTTTTTTTTTTTTAGTCAGTAAAGTTTACTACCTTAGAGTTTAACCGTCGATTATTTTTTTTTTAATTTTTTATTTAGTTTAGCCAGTAAAGTTTACTATCTTAGATTTGCCACTAAACTATTTATAGTAAAGTTTTAGTTTTTTGAGGTTGGCCACTAAAGTTTAGCATTTTTTAGTTTCACCACCAAACTTTGATTTATGTTTTTTGACAAACCGGACATATAATGACCAAAGTAACGCACCTTTGTGTGTTGAGAAATTGACAGGACTCCCGTCGCGCAACGCATGAAGAAAAACCTAGTTAAGATGAATTTGATGTTCCTGAATTATCATATTTTTATTGTTTATAATTCTCATAGTTTAGGAGAAAGAATGCTCATACCAATAAAAACCTTTCCAATTCACTCATATCTAGTTTCGATACATGAATTCACTCATATCTACTTATAACTTCTTGTACAAGTTAAGGTTGGTTAGAGTTTTCATATGATTCTAATTTTGTTTCTTTATACGTTAAGATAACATGTTTAGCTTGTCTCATTGTGTATGTCTTTGTGTATCTTTTTAAAAGCTTTTGCAAATTCTTTAGTATTTAGAGATAGACTAGTAGGTTGTTGTTGAATGTTGATAATTATTTGATTTGCGATAAGCAAAAAGTTAAAACTGAAAGCTTCATAAAGAATTTAGAAACTAGATTGTGTTTGTTAAAGATATTAAATGCATCTAATAGTTTGTGTTCGTTGAAATACATGAGTTGTATATATTGAGTGTGGGACCCTCCGTTACAACTAATAGACAGAAGTAGAAAAGGGCCAGAGCGCCACGACGATGCAATGTTTAGAAAACCGAACATGGGTGTGATCAGGAAACTAGTGAACACACAGGTTAATTTGGATTGAAAACTAAACTTCAAACAGACTATGCGGTTCAAAACTCAAACTCGTCAGATAGTATTGAATGGGTGTGTCAAACGGGATGGCAAATGATTGGGTGGGTCAAACATGATGGCAAATGATTGATGACATTGATTTATTGTATAGAGAGGTGAGGGGTCATGATTTATCAAGAGGATGCTAAGCTTTTTAACACTTAAAATATATATGACACGTCTACTGCAGTGCCAACTCATTGACTTTAAGCTTTACGTGTAATCTGTGCTTACATTGTATTTAGAGTACTTTTAACCTGAATAAAAAAAAATCTCTATAATAAATTCATTAGACTATAATTTATAATAATAGTCCGACTAATCCAATCAAGAAACTGATAAGGCAGTCGGTTTGTTGTTTCATTTGGTTTGAAAACATTGTTACGATGGTTTTCAGGAGATTAGTGGGTTTCAGGTGAAAGCGAGTGACCTTGGCGTGGAGGAGCGAACAGATTGCACACACGAACAGTTCGTATGGGAGACAATTTGATTGTGAGAGAACGCCAACGTTGTGGGAGGTTTATGGTAATGACTAATGGTCGTCTTTTTTATATTGTTTTTTACACATTTACTGGAGGTTACAACTCAAATAACCAACATTAAAGTAGCAGGTGCTTGTTTCCTTTTGAAAGTTAAATAAGTTGTCACATTTAAGTTCTGAAAAATAATAGACTTTTGTGTCGAGATTAGAGTTATGCAGATATGGTTATTGGAGATGCATGCTAGACATGTAGGATTTATAATGTTTTTATATAGTGACAGTAAATATTTTGAGGTTGAGAACTATCAAAATAAACATTGTTGATCAATCATTTATCAATATAAAGATTGAAAAAAAATTAAATCCACAAAATAAACATTAGAATAATATAAATTCTTAAAATAAACATTGAAAAACATTTACATATTGAAGATCGACATGAAAAACACAGTCAAATGAGAACACATGGTAAAAACCAGTTTTTTGAAGGCTATAAGCTTATTTTTATGGTTATTGGGTGGCATGAAATGATTTTACGGTTGTAAGTCATGCTTTTACGGTTGTCTTTTTATAACTCTACGGTTCATTTCTTTATTTATGGATTCATGAACATGTGAACCGTAAATTACAGTCAAAAATTTCTCTTATTTTCTTTACTTTGTATCTTCATCACAACTTGTCAAACCCATAAACACATTTAAGTATCACGGTTTCTATGTAATAAAATAATAATAAAATAAATAACAATAAAAAGAAGAAGAAGAAGTTATGATTATACATGGAGAAGCTATCTATAACACGTAACAATCAGTAACATGTCATTATGAGAGTTACAAAACAAGAAGTGTCTAATACAATTTATATGAAAATCTTAAATTTGGTAAATGATTGGGGTGCTTTTAATGAATAATCCGTATAATTTTTTGTAACACAAATTTGTCTAGTTAATATAAGAGGTACAATTTTATATGCAACATATAAACTATGTTGATTTATAAAAACATAGTAGTGTGAAAAGTAGAAGTTTGATAATACAACAATGTATAGGCTTAGGCCCACATATTTCATTATCTCAACAACACAAAAATTTAAAGCGTCAATAAATTAGTTATAAACTATCATAAAAAGTTTTATGTTGTATTAAACGAGTCGTGTCTGATATGATTATATATTGCATTGAATGCGGTTGGTATTCTTATCTAATAGCATCTGAATGATGGTTTGGACTTGAGATCTTTAATGTCTCATATTCAAACCTAACTCAAAAGGAGTCTTTTTTTATAATGTTTCTAGGTGAGTCGGGTCTTGAACATTAAAATCAGTATGAAGAGTTGACATATCATCTCAGAAAAAATCACTCGGGTATTGAATGCAGTTTCAATGTTATTTAAAAAATTATGTTGAATCTGATGACTAATTTAGTTAAATATATCATTTTTAAATCACTAATGCATATGTGATTACTAAGCGAGTAACATGGCACATATTAACATGATTATATATAAATATGAATGAAATTACATTAACATAACCCGCTTAATATAGTTAGGAAATTCACTACTAGAAAAAAATGAATTTGCTACGCGTTTTTCCCTCGCAAATGCGTAAGAAAATCGAATTTGCTACGCATTTGCGACAAAAACAGTTTGTCGGAAAAATGCCCGTGGCAAATAGTTTACGACGCACTTGCGACGCAATATACGACATATTTGCGACACAAAAACAGGGTGTAGGAACCTGCTACGCATTTCCCACTCATTATCCTAATTACCTTAATTAATCATTCTGAACTAATTATTAAATTGCAACGCGTTTGCTACGCATATTATTTTAATATAAAAGACATATTTTTAAAACAACGACGCATTTGCTACGTAATGTCAAAATACGTATTTTAAAAAACCGACGAATTTGCTACGCAATGTCAAAATACATATTTAAAAAAACGACGAATTTGCTACGCAATGTCAAAATACGTATTTTAAAAAACGACAAATTTGCTACGCAATGTTATTATCATTAAATACGTATTCGAAAACAACGACGCTTTTGCTACAATTTTCAAGAACCCATGTGTCAAATTTCTAACGCATTTGCAACGCAATTATTTTTTAATTAAAAATATTTTTTAATAAAACAAATAAATCCAGATTTTTTTCTCTTTAAAATGCAGAAAAAATTTACTAAACCTGCTTTACAAATCAACCATAAATTTCACCCATAAAATATGTTGCAAATCAACCACAACTACTACAAACAAAATAAAAGATACAAATTACAATCACCGTTTAAGTATGTTTAAACTACAAAAGTATCATATCTAGATAACAAAATGACTACTAATTACCAGGAGGGCTTTCATTGACTCATAAAATCATTCAATTGTTTTGAAACATTTCTTGCATTGTTGCATTTGTTGTGAGTTGTTATGCTTGTAGTTTGGTTTGTTGTGTTTGTTGTTGCAACTCCTCCCTTACCTCCTCTCCTCTTCAAATCGGGTTTGCATTTGAGCTTGCAAAGTTTCAAACTACAAATTCATAAACATGAATAATAGTTAGTGAACAAACGACATAAAATAGTAACAACAATAATAACATCAACATACTTTTAGTTGTGAGTGTCAATACTTAGTATATGATGGCGCAAGCCCATAAGATGAGGATGGTGTCCCAGTCACCACGTATTAAGATCCGAAGATCCTATCCCGAATACCCGGCTTGAGCGGCCGTCTGCTGCACACGAGCCCACACAGGATCATCCTCAGTAAAGCTCTGCCCATACACCCTTGTCATCTCTTGCAATTAATCATCCTACAATTTATCAAAATATGATTTTTAATGTACTAAATGTGATACGACTAAATATTAAAAATGATAAATATAACTTACGTAAGCTTGTTTAGATCGGTCGGTGCAAAATTCCATCCCTTCCAAGTTATTGATGTCAAACTCTCCAGCCTACAGTCTTGTTTTTGACTTTTTGGTGAGATAAGTATCAAGGAATATTTCTTTGAATAAAGATTCCCTACCCAATTTTCTTTTCTAAATAAAAATAGATAATAGTTAATATATACGTATTAAAATACAACACATACTAAAAGTTATAAATATGATTAGCTTACTAGTCTAATCCGACGTTCATCATATCTTATTGACCCGCCCGAGTGTCGTGGAGAGTTTGCCACTACCATCAGCACTCGCGCGGTTGCGTGCCGCGATTTCAGACTTCTTTTGCCAGTCATCAGTGCTCCATATCTATAAAAAATACAAATATATGTTAAGTATGTAAAACAATAAATATAAAAAATATAAGAATCTATTAACTTGCTTACATCACACAAGTCCTGCCATACGCTATGAGCTACCAAATCGGACGGAAATTTACGAATTATATTGATGTCCTTGAAATTTCCTGATTGAATAACATGTCCATCTGTGGTAGCTTTTTGTGTAGATTGTTTTCTCAAAGTACTCATGATATCTCTATAACGTCCCTTTAGCACAATATGAAATCCCTCATAAACATCTTGGTCAGATTCTGTTTCCCAGTTGAAACGGGTCTGTAAAATATAAATTGTAAATTTAAACATATAAAGTTAAAACAAATAAGCACAAGATGTATAAATATATAATTATTAAATTACCTTAAACAGCTTATACATATTGGCAAGTTCATCCTTCGGGACCTTTTTATATGTGTCCCAAGGTCCACGTAAAAACTGACCTAGTATAAAATAAATACTTTTGTGGACTTCATTTGAAGCAAACCTACAAGTAATAACATAACCAAAGATATTTATAACATCATTAAACAATAAATATTAAAGTGTTAAAATGAACGACATACTTGTCACCAATTCGGGATATCGTCTTCCTTCAAGAGGTATCAAGAGCTACGTCTCCACAGGTCGAATCATGCTGAGAGGGATGGTCGCGTTATCCTCATTTTCACTGTCATCATGATCATAACCATCATCCACATGGTCGTTAATCGAGTCTAAGTGTTGCTCGAATCTATGCTGACGGATTACCCCTGCCATATCACCCATGGGATCACCCATACCCCCACGACTACTACTACCAGGGCCAGTATGACCCCCACGAAAAAATCACAAAACATTTTGTGTGTATAGATAAATGTGACACGTGCTTTTGTGTATATATTTAGCATCTGTATTTCTATGTGTATGTTATGTGTGATAGCGTTGGTGTGTGTATGCGTATGTTAGTGTATGTGCGCAAGTGTGTATGTGTCTCAACATGAACACAAATAGATTCATTCATGTTTATATAATCATAGAAGGGTATTCATGGCAATAGAGCGTGATGGTGTACGTACAGGTGCGTAAGTGTGTAATGCGTGTCAATTTGTGAAATAAAAATAGTTGGTGTATAATAAAATTATATGAAAAAAGGGAAAAAATAGTATATTTAAGTCTAAAAAAACCAAAAAAAAAGCATAATTATATTAGAAATGTGTAGGAAATGTGAAGCAATTAGCTACACATTTGTGACAAAACAGATTACTTTGTCATAAATGTGTCGCTTATTCCGACACCTTCGCGACGCAAGACGATTGTGAAGGAAATGCGAAGCATTTTACTACACATTTCTTATCAAAGTTTACGTTTCGTCATAAGTGTGTAGCTTATTATGACACATTTGCGATGCAGTCACTCATAATAATAAAAATTACAATATTAATATAATAAGATAATATTATGATAAAAAACATAATAATTATTACCACTCTCTTTCATAATAATAATAATAATAATAACAACAACAACAAAAACAACAACAACAATAATAATAATAATAATTGTTATTATTATTATTGTTGTTGTTGTTGGTGGTGGTGGTGGTATTGGTATTATGCTGTTATCATGGTTACTATAATTATTAACTTAGTATTTAGTATGTTTAGCTGTTTTTGTCGTAAATACGTCAGAAACTGTAACACATTTGCTACGCAATGTTATTTACATTTATATAATATTTATATATACGTTATACGTATGGTAGCTGTCTTTTGTCGCAAATGCGTCGGAAACTGTAACACATTTGCGACGCAATGTTTTTACATTTATTTAATATTTATATATCCGTTATATCCGTATGGTTAGCTGTCTTTTGTCGCAAATGCGTCGGAAACTGTAACACGTTTGCGACGCAATGTTATTTTCATTTATATCAATATCTCTATATACTTACTAATTCTCTTTTATTATTATTATTATTATTATTATTATTAATTTATTATTATTATATTATTATTATATTATTATGCTGTTATCATTGTTTACTACATTATTTACTTAGTATTTAGTATGTTTTAGCCGTTTTTGTCGTAAATACGTTGGAAATGTAACACATTGTCTTCTGTCATAAATGCGTCGGAATCTATAACACATTTCCAACACAATGTTTATATTTGTATGGTTAGCTGTCTTTTTTCGTAAATGTGTCGGAAACTGTAACACATTTCCGATACAATGTTATTCTCATTTACTAATACTAATACTACTAGTACTACTAATACGCAATGTTAATATTAGTATTATCATTTCATTAAAATAATAAATAATCATAATGATTATATATATATATATATATATATATATATATATATATATATATATATATATATAATATATTTGTGTGTGTGTGTGAAAATAAAGAACAAAAATAACAAAAGCATGATAAAAACAATAAAATAATATATAGCGTCGCAAAAGTGTAGTAAATCCTATTACGCATTTGCGACGAAATTTATAATTTCTAGCGTTTTGGTTTTGTTATTTTCATAAAATACCAATGGTATTATTATTAATATTATTTTCTACCCATTTGCGACAAAAATTGATTAATTTGACTTTAATTCACTTGTGTTAGCATTGTGTCACAAATTTACTACGCATTTGCAACAAAATCTGTAGTTTGTAAAATTTTGTCGTTTTCTTGTCGAAAGTTTGATGAAAATGTAGGGTTTCAGTTTTTGTAGTATATGTGACGCAATTGTGTAGTTATTTTCGACACAAAATTTTGGGTCGGAAATTTGCGTAACAAATAGAGCAGTTTTCTAGTAGTGAAATAATAGCACAATTAACACACACAAAAAATATACTGAAATTACATTCCTATTTTATTATATTATATTTAAATCTTTATAAAACTCTAAAACCATGTTAGTGTGACAAAGGATCATAAACTCGTGTCACACTATTAACCTATTTAGCTCGGTAAGTTATACATGTTATTTATTTATTCATAATACAAATAAAGCAAGTTAAACCTGTTTATCACTTTCTTATAATCATGTCATTATGGTTAAAAGAAAGGAGTAAAGGAAGGATGACATTAGACCTTACAACTTTCCTTTTGAAACTGATTGACTTGTTTTATTCATTTGCATCGTTCTTGCTTGTTGTTGTGTTTTTTCTTTGCGTTGTTTTTCTGGGGTTTTTAGCTCCTTGCCAACCCTGTTATATCTATAATACATTTGCCGTTAAAAAAAGAATGTTTATAATTCGAACCCGTTTACATCAAACATTAAAATTATAAAACGCTCTTTAATTAAGTTTAGTCAAACTTAAGAGTAAATTACCATTTGCATCCCTGACGTTTTTTCATTTTAACCGTTTGCATCCCTATAGTTTTAAAATCGCCATCTGCCCCCTAACGTTTCCTTTTTATCTCCATTTGAGTCCAAAATACTAACGACGTTAGATTTTTCTGTTAACTTTTGTAAAATGACAAAATCACCCTTATTTATTAAATCACATACCCCTCAGCCTCATCCTCACCCCCACCCCCACCCCTTATCAATTGCAGCAGCAGTGGCAGAAGAGTACCCAAACACACGATCACATAACCGCCTTTCACTTGGGTAAAACACTCTAACAGCCATGTTAATTGCCTTAATCCACTTATCAATTTTAATCTCATCATCATCATCATTCCTAACAGCTGCATTCGATTTCTGCAGCCCCGAAAACCCTAACCCCCAACATCATCATCAAAACCCTCATTCTCTTCATCCTCATCAGAATCCAAATAACCATCAGCATTATCAAATGACTCAACGTCGCCGCGCTCCATCAGCAACTTAAACTCCTCCTCAAGCCGAAACATACACTGCTGAAGCAGATCCTTGGCTCGGTCAAGGCAAGACGCGGATTCTATGAAAGAGATGATAATAATAATAAAATAGTGGTAATAAAGAAAGGGGATGTGGAGGTGGTGACGAGTGGCTGTCGTGATGGTGATGAGGTTGTGAGGTGGTGTTGAAAGCTGTGGATATGGTGATGATGTTGTGGTGGTGGTGATGAGTGTGTTGGTAATAAAAAAGAAGATGTTGATAAATGGGTCCCACAAGTTTTTTATTTATTTAATATTTAAGGTAGTTTAGTCTTTTTAACAATAACTTTAACAGAAAAAGTAATAATGTTAGTTATCTTGACTCAAATTGAAATAAAAATAAAACGACAGACACTCAAATGAAGATACATAAAACGTCAAAGGACAGATGACAATTTTAAAACTATAGATATGCAAACAATTAAAATAAAAAAAATACCAGAATACAAATGATAATTTACTCCAAAGTTATGGCAGATCACGAGATCTCTCATTTTATTTCAAATCAACATACCGGAGCCAGCCAATTTTATTATTTTAAACCTTTTCTTCTTGACTTCTATTTGTCCATAATTCCTCTTCACTTCTTAAGTTATTTTCGTTACCACCACAACTTCATCTCTTCCCATGGAAGAACAATTGCTTCTGAAACAAACAGACGACAGATTAACATGGCGTATGTTGCTCGAAGAGATGAAGAAATTAGGAGTTATAGCAGGACCCATGGTTGCAGTGACGTTGTCGCAATACTTGTTGCAGGTTACCTCCGTCATGATGGTCGGTCATCTCGGCGAACTTGCTCTCTCCAGCACCTCCATTGCTATCTCTCTTTCCGGCGTCACTGGCTTCAGCCTACTCGTTAGTCTTTTTTTTAATCTGTTCTGTTAGAAGTTAGAGTGTATGTTTGATGATGATTTGATCATTAGATGATGAAATTTCTATCTGTTTGGCGTAATGAACATGCTGATTCGGTTCGTTTGCGTATTTCAGATTCAGTTTGGTGGATCGGAGTTGTTTTGAATTTAGTATTAAGATGAATTTGAAGTTCCTGAATTATTGTTTTTTTTTTTTTTGTTGTTTGTAATTTTTTTTGGTTTGAGAATCCTTGAAGTCATTTTCTCACTGTTTGTCTAATCCAAATAGTAGATAATCATCTACAGTTCTACACCAACACTTTTAGATTTTGTTGTTAGGGACAATTGGCATAATCTTCATAGCTTTACGCGTGATTTCCACTAGATTTAGTTCACAAAGATGACTATGAGTGAAAGTGAGAAACGTACCCTTGTAAGATAAATAAAATGAAAATCAAATGTAAATTTATGATAGTTATGCAAGTGAGGTTGAGTTTGACAACAAAAATAAAAGTTAAAGTTTCATGGGCTAAATTGGTTTATTAAAATTCAATTTGGAGTTCTCAATAAAAAAATATATATGACATTCTGATACCTTGGGGAGCAAGTAGAATAGCTTGTCATAAGTATGAGGTAAGAGAGGAAGTAGTCAAATTTGGATTTATTAGGCACTTGTTGACAAATCCTTTGATATTTCTTGGAACATCATTTTTGTTTGTCATGTTGCAGTATCATTACTTCCATATGTGTAGTCCACAAAATTATATAATAGATTAAAGTATTTGCATTATTGAAGCTCATCAAGATCATAAGAATTTAACATCAACAGCATAGATAACTACAGTTATAATCAAATTGGAACATTAACTACCTTGTGATCCAAATCGAATTCTTCAAACATGGATTGAAGTTAATTAATTTACATGTTATTAGTTCTCTTAATAACCAACATTGACCAATCGTTTCGTGGGTTATTTAGGGGGTGTTTGGTTTTGTGACATGGGTTTGATAGTGTTTTCACTGTTTTTAGTATGTGTTTGAACTTTGAAGGATTGAGGTTTAAAGCCGTAGAACTGGGAATCCTCCATACCCCCCTAAAGGGTTGCGTACTAGGGTTTAGAGATCCATACCTATTGCCGATCCACTCTGTTATCAAATCATACCACAAGGATTCTTGAAATCTTGAATGCAAACAAAACGCCACCTTATTTTGACGTACTTTAATTTTTTTTTTTTTTTTAATACAATAGATGGGGATGTCGAGCGCATTGGAAACTTTATGTGGACAGGCTTATGGTGCTCAACAATTCAAAAAATTTGGAACTCTAACTTACACTGCTATTTTCTCACTTTTAATTGTTTGCATTCCTCTTGCAATCTTTTGGAGATATACTGCATCATTACTTGTTCTTGTTGGTCAAGACCCCTCGATTTCACATGAAGCTGGGAAATTCATCACGTGGCTCATTCCTGCACTTTTTGCTTATGCAATTCTTCAACCAATTGTTAGATACTTCCAGATGCAAAGCATGCTATTACCCATGCTTGCTAGCTCAACAGTTGCTTTGTGCCTACACATTCCTCTTTGTTGGGCCCTTGTATATAAATCTGGATTGGGGAACATTGGAGCAGCGGTATCAATGGGGTTACCATGTGGTCAAACGTTGTTTTCCTCTTATGTTACATGATGTACTCCCCCTCATGTGCAAAAACTCGTTCTCCAATCTCACTTGAAGTGTTAAGTGGAACGAAACAGTTTTTCACCTTCGCTATCCCATCAGCTGTCATGATCTGGTAAATCTTATCTGTCCTCACATGTTTACATTTTAGATTATTCGGTTAATTGGATGGTTTTTCTGTTTTTAACATGTTCAGCCTCGAATGGTGGTCGTACGAGCTTTTGGTATTGCTGTCTGGGCTCCTGCCAAATCCTGAGCTTGAAACATCAGTGCTTGCTGTATGGTATGGTATCTATAAAACCTGCATTAATTTCATGATATTCATCTACACACACATATAATCTATGTTTAGCACTTGACTTTGATGTTACTTCACTTGTGTTATCTATTTGGGACATAATAAAACAATTGAATGCCATGTGTGTCATATGCTGAATTCAAGTTTTAAGATAGAAAAAAATAATGTTTTTTTTTCTATTTTAATTCCTTTCGAACAGTCTCAACACAATTGCTACACTCTATGCCGTACCTTTTGGGTTTGCTGCCGGTGTTAGGTTCGTCCTCATTCATCTTGATAATGGATGTATCTATATGCACACAATTGTATGACTAATATGCCAATATTGGTGATGTGGCTGCCTTTCTTGTCCAGCACTAGAGTCTCAAATGAACTAGGAGCAGGGAATCCAAGCGGGGCTCGTGTGGCTGTCAAAGCCATTATGATCCTGACAGTCGTCGAGACAACTATAGTCAGCACATCTGTTTTTGCCAGTAGGCGTGTTTTTGGGTACATTTTTTCAAATGAGAAGGAAGTCGTCGATTATGTCACAAAAATGGTCCCCTTACTCTGTTTAAACATTATAATGGATAGTATACAGGGAGCCCTTTCAGGTTACAACACCTCCTCTCATCCTTTTCACATTCATCATCTATTATATACATGTTTTTATGCATGCATGCATTTTGTTGTGTAAAAATTAAGGTTTGTTATTTATTGATACAATAGGTGTGGCAAGGGGTGTAGGATGGCAACATATAGGGGCATACGCGAATCTTGCTGCTTTTTATCTTGTTGGAATTCCGGTTGCTGTTTTATTAGGCTTCCGGACCTCGTTGAGAGGAGAGGGCTTGTGGATCGGAATACTAGTTGGCGCCTTCGTTCAAGTTATTCTGCTTTCAGTTGTAACAATCTGTACAAGTTATGAAAAACAGGTATGTCTTACCTCTTATTGCTTTGGTTTTATCTTAACAGTTCATTGTTTCCAACACTTGAGACAATTTGAATAAAATATTAAGGTAACCAAGTTATTCCTCATTTAACAAGGTATGTAAAGGTTTGTCTCTATTATCGACCACTCCATCTGCTGCAAAAAATGTGTAATGTTTAACTTTCAAGGTTAAAAGAGAAAATCTTAAACCTTTTGATAACTAAATTAAGAGAAAATAGTGTAGTACTTGACAAAAGTTTTATATTCAAGTACAAATAAAAAAATACAAAGTTGGTGATGTTTGTAGACCGAAGACATATAAGATGACACATAAACATAAAATAAATGTCTCGTATAATTGCATGTATTTCATGACTATAGAGGTAAAACTTATTTCGCATATAAATTGGCATATAAATATAACTAAAAAAAGCTTCTTTAGTAAATTCTGCACCTTCACTGCATATAGAAATGAAGATAACTAATTGTACATAGATTTATAGATAAACCCAATCAAATTTGTTACAATTTTAATGTTAGATATACATTTAGCGGGTCGATCTTATGTGCTATGCTAATGAATCTGGTTAATGGATACAGGCGTTGAAGGCGAGGGAGAGGCTATTAGAGGGAGAATGTTCAACGGAAGATAGATTGATTTGAACACAAAACTTGACAACCTCTTGCTGGTGTATGCCTTTTTCTGGATATTTAAACATATAAAGATTTCATTATAAATATTGAAATGAATGACTAGGGTTGTACTCTTTATAGGATACATGTTTTGTTAACTAAAAGGGTCGTTAAACTGATTAGGGTGTTTGTTGTTCAAAATAATTTGAAATCCGAATTGAGTCGAACTCAAATAAAAATTTTGAATTTCAATTTATTTGAATCAAATTCTTAACTAAACAGCTAAATTAAATACAAACGAATTTGAATATGTACGTTGAACCTATTCAATTTGAATAACCGAATAAGCATTATATAATAAAATAATATTTTTTTAATATAATATGATAGAGGATGAATCCGAAAGCAATTGGTAAGGTTATTAATTTGTGACCTTGAGGTTATCACTTTTACATATTATTAGTCCAAGTTTATACATTAAAAACCAAAGATAAAACAATCAGGTACTTATTTTCTGTTTTTAACTTTTAACAATTGAAATAAAACATATTGCATGTTTAAGTTACGATGTATATCATTTTATGTTAGTACCTCGTGTATCACACAAATTGAATAAATAAGATATTATATAGATAGTAACGAAAATTTATGAAAAATAATAAAACAATATTTTGAAATAAAATATCATTCAAAACTACGTACATGTAAAGACTTTAAGTAATAAAACATCGATATCAATTTTTAAACTTTTGCTTTTATTTCTTTGGTTTTTTCTTTAAAGTTATTTTTTTAAACATTTTGTTTCAAACCAAATCTTTTTTAAATATTCATTTAATTTCTTTAATATAATTTGAATTTTAAGTATTTTCATTTCATAAAGAATATTTTTCAAAAAGACAATTTTAAAAATATTTGGTATTTTTAATTAACTTGATGTTTTAGAAAAAATTATAATTTTATAAAAAAAAATTTATACATAAGTGAATTTATAGAAAGATTTCTTTCTTAAATTATTAAAATATATTTTGATATGAATAAAGATAAATAATATTATTAACTAGTGACTAATATAATTATTTAATAAGAGAGAAGATGTCACACCTCTTGTGATGTGGTGGTAACTAAGGGCATGTTTTGGATTACTTATTTTAGTTGAAAAGGACTTTTGACAAATGGTGAGGTTATTTTACAAAGTGTATTTTTGCTACAAAGTGTAACAAGACATAATGAGACTACAAAAGTTACAAAAAAATTATATCTCACAATCTAAATCGATTTTTAAAAAAGTACTTCGGAGTCTCTGTTCCTCTCGTCGTCATCTTTCAGAAAAAAATAAGAAAAAAAAAAAAAAAATCATTGTGTCTTTTATGACAAAATGACGTCATTGTGCCTTTCATAATGACACAATGACGTCATTGTGCTTTCATAATGACACAATGACGTCATTGTGCCTTTCATAATGACACAATGACGTCATTGTGCCTTTCATAATGACACAATGACGTCATTGTGCATTTCATAATGATACAATGACGTCATTGTGTCTTTCATAAATAACACAATAAAAAATATTAATTTTTTTATTTTTTTTATTTTTTGTTTTTTTTTTCTTAGTGAGGATGACTAGGGGAACAAAAGCTCGGAATTACTTTTTTGAAATTCGATTTAGATTGTGAGACATAATTTTTTGTGACTTTTTTTGACTCATTGTGTATTCTCACACTTTGTAGCAAAAATACACTTTGTATTTGAACTTCTTTTTTGACAAAAAGAACTTATTAACTTATGATTTTTCAAAAGGAGTTTTTAAAAAAGTGTTTAGATTATCTTATAAATTAAAACGTTATAAAATGACTAAAAAAGACATAATTTAAAGACATAATTTAAAGACATAAACTAAAATTTAGTTTATAAGATAAACTAAAACGTTATAAAATGACTAAAAAAGACATAATTTAAAAATTAGGGGAGTTAATAGGAGGTATTAGAGGGGTATAATAGAAAATTAAACTAAAAGTATTTTTTAAAAATTAATAAGTAACATACTCCTTACTTTTCAAAACCTACTTTTTATCTTATATGAAAAGTCAATTTAAAAAGTATTTTTTAGTTTGACAAACACTTTTTTTTGACTTATTAACTTCTCTAAAGTTAATCAAAAATCACTTCTCAAAAGTTGTTGCCAAACATGCACTAACTTGTTGTATAACATCAAGTTCATGGGTTAATGTTCACTAACAACTAACATGAGTTTAACAATCCAAAAAAATATATTAATAAGAGAGATAAACAAGAAAAAATTAATTAAAAGACTTACAATTGTGATACGTGTTACTCAAAAACCTTAACGTATTAGTATAAAACAGATTTTTCAAATAAGTAATGTTAAAGGTTAAAACGAGTGAATCATAAACCTTAAATGTTATCAATTTAGCTCGATAATTCAAAATCAATTAAAAACGTTCATGTTACATCCAAACGCTCCACAATCTTACTCGTATCTTTTGCAATCAAAACTACGCTTGTTAACTTGTTATCGTAATCAAAACGAAGAAATCGACGTTTGAAACAAACCGACTTTAATAATTATTAATCAGGGCTTTTTCCCCCTTCAAAGCGTCTTTTCTCCCTCCAAAATCCCCTCATATTCTCCCACCCTTCTTCGTGCAATCGTACTCCTTTAAGGGGTAGGGTTTCATCAAATTCTCCAACGTTTCTGCATGATATCTGATCATCTTCTTCATTAATCGATCACGATCACCGATCACCACCGTTGTTTTTGTCCGACGAAGAATACGCTCACTGCTCTCACGATCCGTATCTGATTACGCAGAAAGCAAACGATGCTTCTTCTATTACTGCCGACCTCTACAATCAACTCGAGTCTGAGAAATCTGAATACGATGCTTCTTCTATTACTGCCGAACAAACGTGCTCGCTTCTCGAGCAGAAGTATGTTTATCTTAAATCGGAATTCGTTACGCTGCAACCGCAGCATTCGAAACTCAGTTCTAGTTTAGAAGAACGTGTGTCCGAGATCGTTCAGATCCAATCGGATAAACACCAAATTTATCTTCAATCTGTAATCTCTGATTCTCTCTCTCTTTTTATTATTGAATTGGTTATCAGTTTTTTCATGTTATTTTTGGCGCCATGATAGCAACCAAAGGTCTTGTTGGTGGATGATCTTGTTAGGTACTTCGTATTTGTGATCATATTGAATTACATTAAGTTTGGTTACGTTGTCCAGTTTAGCATTGCTTATTGGAGACTACTCTACTAGGTTGTTTTATTGAGATGCTCTTATTTCTTAACATGACTTATTGCGTTGTTATGTGATTATGCATATACCGTTCAGTCATCTCAACGTGACATGCATCATTTTTCAATAATGCGTTCTTGTCAACATCTACTTCCTATGCATCTTTGTTAGCTTCAACTAATAGCCTTGAATATCATTTGAAGTCAAGTGGGGCCTTTGTCAATATCTCATGTAATCAGAATTGGTATTCTTTTTCATCTTATTTGTTTGTAGTTACGTTTTGTTAGCAGTTTTTTTATATATAATAATTAGTATTTCGAGAGAGTGGGTATTATTTAATTATTACCACTTGAGGTTTAAAGTATTTAAAAATTAAATGTCAAAAGATAGATTTATGCCTCCTAACTATTTGACATCTTTAATATTTATGTTCGCTTGAAGTACTTTTGAAATTGGATTATTGCTGAAACACGATTTTTATTTGTAGTTTTGATTAAATTGCTTTTGTTTAGATTGCTAAGGATGGGGAGATTGAGCGGTTTTCACTGGAAGCGTCAGAGCTTCAAAAATCTAAAAGTCAACTGCTACAGCTGATTGAACGTAAGGATGCAGAGATTAGTGAGAAGAATTCTAGCATCAAGGGTTATCTTGACAAGATTGTTGCTTTGACTGACGAAGCTCCTTCTAAAGATTCACGGATTATTGAATTGGAAGCTGAGCATGCACGTGTTCACACTTCTTTGGCTCGTTTGACTCAAGAGAAAGAATTAGTTGAGAGACATATCTTTGGCTTAATGATGAGTTGACCATCAAGGTCAACAGTTATTTGGAGCTAAGAAAGGTACATAATGAACTGGAAGCAGACATGTCGTCTAAGCTTGCAGATCTTGAAAGAAAATACAATGAAACTTCTAGCTCGCTGAAGTGGAAGGATGATAGAGTCCAGGAACTTGAGTCAAAGCTTGAAACCTTACAAAGTAAGATATGTTCATTCAAAGACATAGCTGCACCAACTGAGGAGCGATTGTCTACTGAGCTGTCCACTGTAAACAAACTTGTTGAACTCTACAAAGAGAATTCAGATGAGTGGTCCAAGAAGTCT
Source organism: Flaveria sonorensis (assembly GCA_025506505.1). Taxonomy (NCBI): domain Eukaryota; kingdom Viridiplantae; phylum Streptophyta; class Magnoliopsida; order Asterales; family Asteraceae; genus Flaveria; species Flaveria sonorensis. Next base: position 31,419 of record JACCIY010001151.1, on the reverse strand, counting down.
AGCGAGCTTGAAGGTGTTATCAAGGCCCTAGAGACGCATGCAAGTCAAGTTGAAAAAGATTATAAAGAGCACCTCTCTAAGGAAACATCTGCACGAGTACAATTTGAAAACGAAGTTTCACATTTAAAAGAAAAACTTGAAAAGTCTGAAAAAGAATTGGAGGCTTACAGAAATTCAGACCAGCTTAATTTTCTTCAGATGAGTAGTTTCAACACTAAGTCATATGGGGACTCTGTCAATATGAACAACACGAATGAAGAACATAAAAATCTAATGCTTGTTTCCGCTATTCCAGCAGGTATTTCAGGTACAGCACTAGCTGCTTCTCTTCTTCGTGATGGTTGGAGTTTAGTTAAAATGTATGAAAATTACCAAGAAGCTGTTGATGCTTTGAGACATGAGCAGTTGGGAAGAAAACAGTCAGAATCGATACTAAAACGTGTTTTGCATGAAATAGAAGAGAAAGCTGAGTTCATATTGGATGAACGTGCAGAACATGAAAGAACGGTTGAAGCATATGTTACATTAAATGAAAAATTGCAGCATGCTCTTTCTTAGCAAACTGTTCTTGAGAATATCATTCAGGAGCTAAAGGCTGAAATCAAAAAACATGAACGTGACTACACTTTTGCCCTAAAAGAAAACACTGATCTTCAGAAACAGGTGACGATTCTATTGAAAGAATGTCATGACATACAATTTCGTTGTGGATCTGTTAGTTATGATTCTGTTCTTGAAGATCAGATGGATGTTAGTTTTGATTCTGATGGTGTTATCTCTGACCAGATGTTAACTTTCAAGGATATAAACAGCTTAGTTGAGTAGAATGTACAGCTTCGGGGTCTAGTTCGTCTTCTAACTGAGCAAATTGAGACTAAAGAAGTTGAGTTAAAGGAGAATTTTAAGAAGGAATTTCAGGAACATTCTAGAGAAACTGCTTCTAAAGTTGATGCAATATTGGCTAGGGCAGAAGAACAAACACAAATGATTGAATCACTTCATACTTCTGTTGCTATGTACAAGAAATTATACGAAGAAGAAAATAAACGTCATGTTTCTCAACTACAATCTTTAAATCCCACACCAGTTGACAGAAGAAACAACGTTCCACTACTTCTTGAAGCTTCTCTTGATTCTTTCTTAAAAAAGGCACACGAAAAGGCTTATGAAAGGATAAAGCTTCTAGAAGAAGAAATAACAGGGTTAAGAAGCGACATCAATACATTAAGGTCACAACGTAACAAGTTGACTTTAGAGTCAACTTTTGCTCATGAGAAACTTGACAGATTTTTGAAAGATTTTGACCGTCAACGTGAAGAAATGAACGGTGTTATAGCAAGAAATGTTGAATTCTCACAGTTGATAGTTGATTACCAAAGAAAGATACGTGAGGCTTCTGAATCTTTGCATATTGCAGAAGACTTGTCACACAAGCTAAACATGGAGGTTTCTATTTAAAACGTGAAAAAGAAGTATTAGTAAATTCCGAAAAAAGAGCATTTGAGGAGGTGCGTAGTATGTCAGAAAGGGTTCATCAATTGCAAGCTACTTTGAATACAATTCAAAGTGCTGAAGTGGTGCGGGAAGAATCCAGATGTGCTCACCGTTTAAGTCAAGAAGGTTATGTGAAAAGAACTGAATGTGATTGGGCCGAAACTAAAGAAGAACTTCGTAAAGAACGGAATAATGTTTGTCAGCTCTCTCTTGAGCATGAATCAGCCATGCGAGGGTTCATGCAAAGAATTGAGGAAATGGGAAAAGAATTAGCTAACGCATTATGTGCTGTTGCTGATGCTAATACGCGGGCTTTTGCTGCTGAAGAACGCTTATCTCAGTTTGAGAGAATGAAGAGTTCTAAGGTAAATGATGAAAATGATCTTAACTCAAAAGATGATGTGGCTGTGTTAAAGGAAGAGATTGAGAAATTGAGAGTAGAGGCTCGATCTAACAAAGACCACATGTTGCAGTATAAGAAATTAGCGCAGGTGAATGAAGCAGCGCTAAAAGAAATGGAAATTCAACATGAACAGTTTAAATCCGAGGCCGAAAAGGTGAAAAAGTTATTAGAAGATAAAGTTTTATCATTAAAAGATCATGTTAACAAGCTTCAAGATAGTTATAATTCAAAGGAAACAGAAGCAGCTTCTGCTGCTGTATCACAAGATCAAACTCTTGCATCCTCATTGTCTAAGAATTTTAAGTTAAGGGAAGAAATTACTGCAAAGACGTTGCATATAGAGGGTTTAGAGTCACAATTGTTAGCCATGAAAGATGATTTGGAGAAAGAGCACCAACGATGGCGTATTGCTCAAGACAATTATGAAAGGCAGGTTGTACTGCAGTCTGAAACAATTCAAGAGTTGACTAAAACATCACAAGAGTTGGCCTTAAATAAGGAAAAAGCATCTAAACTCCAGAAAGTATCTGACATTCTTAAAACTGAAAATGACCAGCTAAAAAGCAAGTGGGAGACTAAAAAGTTGGTTCTTGAAGAGTCTAAAAATAAAGCAGAGAAAAAGTTTAATGAAATTAATGAACAAAACAAAATCTTGCATGATCAACTTGAAGCATTGCACATCAAGCTGGCAGAAAAGAGTGAGGGTTTGGGTTCTGGCGCACAATCTTCTGATGATGGCGGATTACAGAATGTGGGGAACTATTTGAGACGGTCCAAAGAGATTGCAGAGACTGAGATCTCTTTGTTAAAGCAGGAAAAGCTACGGTTACAGTCACAGCTTGAGGCTGCTATGAAGGCTGAATCAGAAGTTCAAGCATTACTTCATACTGAACGGGAAAATTCCAGATCAGTGCATTTTACAGAGGAAGTATTTAAAGCATTACAGGTTAAAGTTAGAGAAATGAATTTGCTTCGAGAAAGTAATGTACAGCTTAGAGAAGAGAATAGTCACAATTTTGAAGAATGTCAGAAACTGCATCAATTATACCATAATGCTAAAAATGAAGTTGAGCATTTAAATGGTTTGCTTGTTGAAAGACAAAGTGAGGTGAAAACTTGTAAGAGGGAAATAGAGATGCAAAAGAAGGAACTGAAAAATCTAGACACGAGAGTCAAAGGGCTGCTTGACAGATTTAAAGATACGGATCCTGAAGCTTATGTTCGAATGCAAGCGGATTTTCAACAGATAAATGTGAAATTATCAGAGAAGGATGAACATTTGGAGGAGATTCAGAAACTTGTTTCTGAAAAACAAGATGTGATAATACGGTTGGAGCAGGATCTTGAAAGAAGCAAAGTGGAATTACATGAAAGAGAGTCGAAGATAAACAATTTTGTGCAGACCGAGAGTTCGCTGAAAACAGAACTTGACAGACAGAAGAGAATCCTTTATCAGTTGAAACGCAGGAATGACATTTTGGTGAAAGAAAAGGAGGAAACATTGAAGAAGAATCAAGAACTTTCTAAAGAGCTAGTGGATTCTAACCAGGTGAAAAGAAGCAATACAGATAGTTTGGGTGAACAAGCAGAGAAAAATGCAAGAATTCAGATGCTTGAAAAAACTGTTGAGAAGTTAAAAGAAGAGTCTAGAGAAAAGCTTACTAGGATACAGTTGCTGGAGATAACTGTGGACAAGCTAAGAGAGGATGTCAAAAAGGCGAAAGAAGAAGTGATGATTGAAAAAGCGAAGAATCAAACGACTGATAAGGGAATTGATGAACAAAAATTGAAACTGGCTGATGGCTCTGAGAAACATTTTGAACAGGCGAATCAACTATCCAATGAGTTTGGAGTTGTCACTACTTCTATGGATAATCAGCCAGTCGAGTTGGGTGCACCACCACATGCTGCCACAAGCGAAGTGGTTACTGCTACTATAGCATTGTTAGTACCGCCAGCTCAAAACATAGAAAATATTGCAAAGCCACAAGTTGCTTCCAAACCAAAAGTTGAACCACGTAAACTTGCATGGAGGTTAGTCCGGCCTCGTATTGTAAAGCCAGAGCAACCAAAGGGTGATGTTGATATGTCGGATGCAATTGATGATAATGTCCAGTCTTCTGTACGCAAGCGTCCATCTACATTTGAGGAACTAGAAGGATCAAGTAGTGTTGCGGATGTGGATCCACCTCAAATTAAGAAAGTCAGAGGTTCAGAACAAGCACATGAGGACAGCGGTGTACCTGAAACAGTTACTGAAGAGTCTCCGGTCAATGTTGATGTAATTCAAACTATAAAGGAGGAAGATACTGGAGATGAGGTTGAGACTGGTGAAGAGCAGATGGCTGAGGATCAAACAGAATTGCAGAATGATAAAAGTGATAATATTGTTGAAGAAGATAATGTGAAGAAAACTAAAACTGAGGTTTCTGAGGATCATCCTAAGAATACTGAGGTGGAGCACACACAAATGCAGCAAGTTACTGGTGAAGGTGGAAGTCATCCTGAAGAGGGAGAAATGGTTTCGGATGCCTTTATTGAGAATCTTTTTAGGTCACCTTCACCCATGCCAGTTAAAGATGAAACAACAGAAAACACCCTAGGGGAAATGGGAATGAGTTCCCCGTTTTTAACCATGGAGGATAATGATGACAAAAGTGGGGTAGAAAATGAAATAGAAGTAGAAGAGACCACTTCTGAAAGTTTAACAGATAAGCTTAATAGTAGTGTTGTGAGTGATGTCTCTGCGTCAGTAGGGCCCACAGAAGTAAATCCAGAGGAGCCAGTTGTTGGTACGGGTTTGACCACCTTAAATTTGAATGAAAGAGCAAGGCAGAGGTCTCTACAGAGGTGGGCTGGAGCACAACTTTCACCACCTGTCACTAGGGGTCGTGGAATGGTTCTACGTGGTCGAACCCGTGGTGGACGCACAGTCCGTGGTGGGGGTCAAACACCTGGTACTCAAGGTATGTGATATCCATCCTTGGCATTTTTTATTTATTAATTTATTTTTGCAATTTCATGATCTTTATGTTTTTGTAGAGAAGTACACTGTAATATTCCCTTTTTTTATCTGTCTTTGATCTAAAACATGTAATGACTGCTTATGGAACTTGTAGGAATGTGATGCACTCTGTAGCGCCCACATCTGATGTTGACTTGTGAGATGTATCCATTATCAGGTACTTACTCTTGAAATGTTTAAACTTGGTGCTTAATGTGTGTTCTTGTGTATTTGACTAGAGTTAGCAAGAGGGTTGGGTTGAGTAACATGTTAAGTTGAATTCAGGTCAGGTAGAGACACTGGCTTGATTTTAAACATTTCTTCGTTCTCTCTCCCCCCTCTCTCTCCAGACAGACACACACAAATGCATACCATACATACACATACATAACTATTGTGTTTTTTTGAATATCTTATAATTTTATTCAGCATTTTGATTGCAGAAAGGTGAGGCAATACATATATTAAACCACATCGTTATAATAAAGCTGATATTAATCTTGTAAAGCTGGACATAGAGGTATGTTTTGGATGATTATTTTTTTTAGGTGTTAGTAAAGATTCTATTAAAAACATGTATCTGTTTTTTGTTGAATCTAGGAATCAAGGTTTGTTACTGGTGGAGTTGGGTTACAAGCTTGAAACCAAAATTTTGTTGAATTGTAAGGAATCTTTTGCTCATCTCAAAGGTGGTCATCTTGATGGATATATTTTTTAGTACAGCTACTTTTAGTAGACCTTGCTGACTAGTTTTTGTACAAATCATCGGGCTGCATAGCCTGCGTACAGTAGACGATGGGAGCTGAATATATAGTATTAGTTGCCACGTTTAAATTTTCTTCTTGGAAATTTTTTGCATTGAAAAACTTTGTTTTTTGTTATTTTCACTCTTGTCAATTTTAAGAACTGTGGGTGACTGATGCAATAGCGTTTCTGGAGCTGAGATGCAAGATATTTATACATTTTTTTATATATTTCTCATAGGTTTCCATCTTAACATAGCTAAAATTTAGGCATGAGTAACTTTTACAAATGATTTAATAATAACCTCTTCGTATAACCCAAAAGGCTACACGTGCAATCTTTTGATGCACAAAATATAGCTAGATACATAAGGCGTGTCTCAAGCCTTATTTACTTGCGCCTCAAGTGCTTATTTACTTGGGCCTCAAGTGTGCCTTTTGTTGCTGATTGCTTCACACTCTTGGAGCATAGAGCTTGTGTCTGAGTGAGCCTTGCACGTAAGTTAATTTATAGTTAAATGTTTATTAACTGTATTTGCTTTAGTATAGAGTTTAAAGAAAGTACTATACTTGTTATGAACAAGAGTTATGCTTTTGTGAACGAGGATTCACACTGATACTCATGTAACCAGGGAACTGTTCGGCTGAGACACCACAATTGTAGTTTTATGCCATGTTCAGTTAAAGTGTCTTGTTAGAGATTTTTAAGTCTATGTTTTCGGTTAATGTTGATGGTGTCTTGCACAACCAAGTATGTTGATTAATGTGCATAGTTGACATCGTTATGACATGATTGACTACATTATAAATATAACATTGGATGATTGCCCAAACGAGCATTAAAAATCCCTTCATATTTTGATGCAGGAGCCATTATAAGTTTGAATTTGAATATTTATTCAATAAATATCTTTTTAGTTTATTTTTTCTATGGTTTATCATTATCTGTAGGTGTTAGAAACTAGTAGTATAAATATCAGGGTTTGGCGAATGTTTATAAGTAGTTTTTGATTGATATTTGAATATAAGATTGTTCTTGGAACCTTTGGTTCGATTTTGAGACACTAATTAACTAAAAGTTTTTGAGTCTTTTGATTGTTTGTGATTTTGCATCATATTGTATAAGAGAGAAGGATCAAATGAAAACCACTTTTATAATTGAAAACCATAAAAACTACTTTTAACCAATCAAATTTTTATGTTTTAAATTTTTTTTTATTTAAAAGGTTAGTAAGGTCATTTTAACACTCTTTTAATTATAGTAGTTTTTAAAATCCTGATTTCTTTTCATATTTAACTTAACTTTTTAATAATTCTCTCATCTTCCATCACCTCTCTAACAAGGAAAATACGATCATCGTTCATATCCAGGTTTGTATATTGCAGATCCAGGTTTGTTCATGGTTCATGGATTAATTTTTGAAAATGATGTTCAGATCGAGAATACGATTTTTAGTTTTGTGGATCCCATATTACAAACATAAAAATCAATTTAGACTTCTTGAAGTCAATGATCGATTACGTTTTTGGAAATTAAAAGCGCTAACAACCACTTTTTTAAGATGATCAATAACATAATTGTTATCTGGAATATTCAAATGGATTTATTAACAAAATTCAAAGTGTAATTTTCTACACATGGATCGATGTCTATATCACCATGGTTGATTAAATATTACCATTTCCTTTAATTATAATAAGTTTATTATGTTTTTTTATTCTTCTATTTTAGTGGATTTTTTGTTCCATATGTGGAGTTAGTTTTCAACTACTGTTTCTATTTTTCATTGCACAAAAGTTTATTTATATTAAGAATACTAGAAGCCGCATAGTGTGTTTAACTTATGATTTTTTTGTTAATAATGAGTGTAATAGAAGAAAACAATGATTATCATCAAAGAAAATGATGATGAAAAAGATGAAGATGATGATGATAATGAACTTGGTTACATATATGATGTTGATAGGTCAAAGATGATGAACCATCGAAGAAAACAGTGATGATCATCTAAGAAGATGATGAACAAGAGCACAGTGAAAAGGTGAAGAAGATGACGACGATAAAGAACACAATGAAGAAGCCAAACATTGTGATTACATATATGTAACACTTCTGTTTCGTATATGTAACATTGTTGAATATAGCTTTGCTTTTACATGCATTCTTTATTTATTTCCTTGATTACACATACGTATCACACAATATAACAATTTGATGACTGTAACTTTGTATTGTCTAAGAATTTGTATATACTTGTTTTTTCTTTTTATTTACATACACATGAACATATGTAAATAAGTTAATGTTGTAATTGAGATTCTAGAATATCTTTTTTCAATCACATAAGTTTAATATTCAAATTATATTTTTTATGTATGTTACATGATACAATGTTACATACATGTAACACATTGACACGAAATTGAATGAACGTGGTTTACTTATACGTAAGACATCCTTTTCTAATTACATGTACATTGTTACATATACGTAAGAGTACTCTTACATATACATAAAACTACTAGAGTACATTAAACGTGATTTAAAAATAATGCTGAAAATGAAGTTAGTTAATTAAAATGATGAAGTTTTGATTTTTTAAAAAAAACTTAATTTATGATGGAGGAGAAAGGAGTGAAAGTAGGAATTTTAATAGTGATTTTCAAAACTAAACTTTTCATATTACAAATTTACCCTTATATCATTAATATAATCTCCTTTAATTTTGAGTTATTTACTAAAATGTCGTAATTAATATCAACCATTGATCTAATAGATCAATGGTATAGAAATGGTTTTTAATTATAACATCGTTTTCATTGGAACCCTCTATTGTTTAAAAATAATTTATTACATAACAATTCAATTTTTCTAGGCAAAAGATGATTTGGAATACTTTTATGAACAACGAATAAGAGTTATAATTGAGCAAATCTTGCTCTAGTTATTTCTCATGGGGAATAAACTATAAAGTTGCTCAAACTAAACAAAAAAAAGCTAGTGCAAACAAACTATAACCAGCATGAAACTACTACTAAACACCTAAAGTGCATAGAACCAGACTTTGGTTTGAACAAGATAGGTTTAAAACCAGTTAATTGTGGTCAAAGAAAGTCAAAACCAATACAAACTTGTTTAGATTAGAAACTGGTTTATAAAACGAGAATACAATATCTGGTTAAAACTAGTTCTGTTTAAAAAGGTTTTATCTCGATTAGAATTGGTTTTAAATGGTTTCAAGTTGGCTTCAACACCTAGAGACTCGATTAGATTTTAACAAACGGATTAGTAATCGGTTTTGGATCAGTCTAGATTGGTGATTCTTTTTGGATGGGCACTTCTATAAACGCCTATAGCTATAAATCAAGTTGTATCATAAAGCATGTCACTATCACAAGATGAACATATACTATACTATTTGATAAAGTTTAATAAAGCTCTGTTTGTTTTTCTTTCTTGGCATTTCCATCGATCCATATACGAGTTAGTAACTTCACGTATCACTATGTAATGACAAAAGCTTGTAAATCATTTCACACCCATTTTTATAAAATCAATCAACTCTCTCTAGTAGTGTACGACAACAGGAGAAGTATTCAGAGGACCATGCTACTTGACATGAATAATTAAACAGTTAATACCATAGTTCAAGTAAGTTCACACAGCACACGAGCAGTGGATGATACTTGGTTAACCAAATGAGAAACTACTCACCAATCGGTTTCCTCTTTCTACCAAGAATGGAAGCTTTTTGAAACCTTGGTCCACCCATTTGCCAGGTCTTAAACGCTGCAGTTGACGACTTAGCAGCATCATACACTTCAAAACCAAGAAATATACAAGACTTTAACTCGTTTATATTCAACATGGTAAGAAAATAGAAAGCAAAAAAAAACAGGTCATACAGCATCAAATCTCACATTTTGTTTCTTCTTTCGTTAACATCGACAAAAACTTGGGGGCTAGTGCAGATGCTGATGTATGTGCCTTGATCAAAACATCCTTATACCTTGTCTGGAAAGCAACCAAGAGTAGAGATCCAATAGTTTTGTCACCAATCCTAATCTGTTTAGCAATAAACAAAATCATAAATGCACAATCCTGCAGCATCACAAACACAATCAAAAAAAAAAAACTCCTAAAATGATTACTAAGAATTGACACTCACAATTGCACTATCTTGCATCCTAACTCATAAAAATATGAACTCCGAGATCTTAAGTCCACATGTGCCCCGTCAGCCCCAATTTCTTCTCGAGTTCTAGCATGGAAACATGATACATGATGTATAAATAGTCATATAATATCATAAACATATATTATGAAACCCAAAGCTTAAAGACTAGATAGAAAACTTTGGGCTTATTACTTCTTGTTGAAACAGGGAGGAACACTGACAGACACTGTCTGTCTTAGGTGTAGTTCACTGGCGAGCCAAAATGGCAGTTCTACCTTTGACCTCGGTTCTACCTGATTTAACAAATCTATTAGCATCAGAAAACAGTTATCAACATATTCAATTCAACTTTTTTTAAAAGCTACCCTATTTGTGTCATTAGATTCAAACAAACCAACTCCGTTTACTGCCTCCAGAACACCGCTGGAACAAGCTATAAAAACCAGCACCATTTTAGACATGAACTGTTTTTTTGAAAAGTAATGTAAATGCAAAAATGAAAAAAAGAAGGTTCAACCTCTTCATCTGCTAGAATGTCATCAATATCATAATACCGAGCCATGATTGAAGCAAGAGCCTGCTGTTATCAACTGTTTGCCACCACAACTCTAACTGAATTCTAATAAGTATCAAGAACCAGGCTGGACTGCAAACTTCGTTCAAAAAAGCACAAGGCACTCTGAGGCGTTTTGGTCTCACAAACCGAGGTGCAAGGCGCACGTCTACGTAAAACCAAATAAGCTTTATTTACAACCAGATTCTGCGTATCTCTCATTTGTTTTACATATAAAGCAACTTATCAAGTAAATCTTTCATAGTTTCTACACCCCTAGGGTTGCTTTTACATATAAACCTCCCATGGACCCTAATTTTAACCAATTTCAACCAAACTACACGAGGCGCACCTTCATCGCCCTGATGTGTTATGTGTAGCGCGGTTTTTTAAACCAAGACTGCTAATCAACAACATAGCTTTTAATCACTCAATTACACATGCTAAATATCCTGTGTATCCAGTTTCATCACAGATGTCAAGTTTCAAAAGACAATAAAACTCTCTAACAACTCTCAACATCTTTAGCCTCTTATGATCAAAACAGTACCAACAACTCCAGGAGTTGATTAATGATACCGATTAGAGTAAAAAATAATCCAGTTTTTGAATTCCACAATAGAATTTGATACATTGTTGATGAAAACAAAAGTGATTCGCCATCAACGCTACTTACGAGCTCATCTACGTCAAATTACAAATTTCAACAACAATTGAAAGATTTGAAAACCGATTTTGTTCATCTGGAGCATTAAATCATGGTGGATAAATGAGGAACCGAAACCCTAACCCTAAAATAGTTGATTCAAATTCACGAAAACAATACCTTGGTTAAATTGCAGCCCTTTTCCGAGTGTTGGAGAATAACAAAAGAGGGAGATTTGAGTTTGGAGCGGGTTTCTGTATTTTAATTTTCATCTGAAAACAAGATTTAGTTACGCGGGAATATAAAATAATAAAAAAAAAAAGACAATCACTTCAAAGCTTGTATAGTACAAGTTACCAATGCCCTTTCAAAATCAATGTTAAAGTTATGGTTTTATTTAGCGGCCCTGAATTCATACGCCATCAGTTTATATCACTAATATCTGTAAACTACAGTTATGTCAGTTATGTAAACTGCAGTTTACAAATCAAAATATTAATTTTATTACTTTTAGTTATATTAAATATATATATATATAATATGTATATTAAATAATTAAAAATAGTTTATATTTAAAAATTAAAATAAAAGTTCAAATGGATATTTATATATTTATATTAAATGTATGCTATATAATAACTATAAATTGAGAATACGACTTCCATCATCGTGAGTAAGATACAACAAATATTAAAATATTATGAACAAGTTTTTGGATTCAAGATTTTTAAGACTCAAGCCATGTGAGTAATATATGTACTCCCATAAATACGACTTCTCTCCTTCGTAAGTGGTAAATATTCGACGAAATATTCAATGGGTAACATACATACCCTACAAAATATACATACGATGGGAGAAGTGACATTGTTTTATTTATAATTATCAAAAGTTTTGTTAGATTAACAAGGATATCAATTGCTCACTCAATATCTGGTCATCTTTATTAACTCATAACCATGCTATATATATATAGCATTGCAGACTCCATGAACTCAAACGATTACCTGAAATACAGGAACAACCCACTACTAGCTAACAACTTACTGACTCGATCTAATAACACGTGCAAAAGAACAATTCAAATACTACGTGTGCATGGGCCGGAGTCCAACATGCACATGGACACAACTTGGGCTAAAACCCATTATTGACACCTAACAAACCTTCCCTTAAACTGATAATAGGTTCACCTATCAGTTTAATCTGCAAATTCTCGAACTCCCAATAAGCTTCTCATTCGTTCATAGACTTCCAACTTCACCGGCTTTGTCATAACATCAGCTACTTGTTCTTCCAAAGAGCAAAACACCAACTTCACTTCATCCTTAGCAACCAACTCTCTTAAGTAATGATATCGTACATCAATATGCTTGGTTCTTCGATGCATCACTGGATTCTTCGATAAATTGATTGTGGAGCTGTTATCACATTTGATGTCAACTATAGCAAGCACTTTACCAGTCAATTCTCCCAACAATCCTTTCAGCCACATACAATGACAAGCACAATTGGTCGTTGCAACGTATTCAGCTTCGGTTGATGATAGTGTCACTATGTCTTGCTTCCTCAAACTCCAACATATTGTTGCATTACTTAGTATACATACATACCCGGATGTACACCTCCGGTCTTCCATATCTTGAGCGTAATCACTGTCGGTGTATACTAACAGTTTTCCACCCAAGTTCCTATCATAGTGCAAACCATAATTAAACGTACCTTTGATGTACCTCAGAATTCTTTTGCCAAGCTGCATGTGTTCCTCCGTTGGTTTAGACATAAACCGGGCTAATAAACACACCACATACATGAGATCCAGCCTTGTCACTGTCAAGTACATGAGACTCCCCACCAAACACTTGAAATTTGTTTCATCAGCAGCCTTTCCATCACCTTCTTTTAGTATAATAGTCCCGGGCACAATGGGATTCTTGACTGAATTTCCTTCCCACATACCAAACCTTTGCAAGAGTTCCTTCGCATATTTTTGTTGACATATACTGATCCCTTTGTCACCTTGGTGTACCTCAATTCCCAGAAAGTACTTCATTTGACCGAGATCGGTCATTTCAAATTCATTCTTCATTGAGACTTTGAATTCAGCACATAACTTGTCATCATTACCGGTGTAGATCAAGTCATCTACATAAAGACTGACAATGATCACTTTGTGCCACACTTGCTTGACAAATAGAGTGTGATCATGCTTACTCTTCTTAAATCCTTCCCTCAAAAAATAGCCTTCAATCTTATTAAACCATGCTCTTGGTGCTTGCTTCAAGCCATATAGAGCTCGTTTAAGAAGATAACCTTTGTGTTCTTCCCCCTTCTTCACATACCCTTGTGGTTGTTCAACATAATGGTCTCCTTGAGTTCTCCATGTAAGAAAGCACTTTTAACATCCAATTGATGCACTACCCAACTGTTGTGTGCAGCAACTGCTAGAAGTGATCTAATGGTATCCCACCTTGCAACCGGGGCAAATACTTCGTTATAACCAATGCCCTTTTGTTGTGCATATCCCTTAACCAAACGTGCCTTGTACTTATCTACTTGACCTTTCTCATTCAACTTGGTCTTGAACAACCATTTTACTCCAATGGGTTTGACTGATGCAGGTACCTCGACTAATTCCCAAGTGTTGTTTTTCTCAATAGCTCTTATTTCATTTTCCATGGCATCTCTCCATTTAGAATCTTTGCATGCTTCTTCATATCTTATAGGATCACCTGTGACACTGTAAAGAGCTAAGTTCATTTCATCCTCTGATAAGCCTTCTCCTGTTTGACAGTCTTCCATCCAAATAGGAGCTCTACTGGTTCGTTTGGTCGTGTGTGCTGCATATGTTAAAGAGGGTTCACCTGCATCAAGTGGCACCGATGAACTGCTGCTGTTGTTTGATTTCGGTGTGATACTTTCATTTTCTGCCTGGTTGCTGTTTGAATAGACTTGATTAGTAGCTTGATTTGTATCTTGATTCGTGGTAATTGGAGTTGTGCATTCATCTTCTATGTCAACATATTCTTCTGGTATTAACAGCTCAGTTGGTCCCAACTCTTCCTTCTTCCAGATCCATTTCTCACTTTCATCAAAGGTGACATCTTTACTTATTATGATTCGCCTTTGTACTGGATCATACAATCGGTATGCCTTGGACTCCGCACTAACTCCCAACAAAATGCACTTAATGCTCCGATCATCTAGCTTTGTTCTCAATTGTGAAGGTACATGGGCATAGGCTAAACTACCAAAAACTCTGAAGTATTCAATACTTGGTTTTACACCCGACTAAGCTTCCTCAGGAACTTTGTTTTCTAAGGCTTGAGTCACACATCGGTTCAAGATATGGTTGACCCAATTTGCAGCTTCTGACCAGAACCTCTTTGGCATGGACTTGTCGATTAAAGACACCTCACCATGTTCATTATGGTCTTATTCCTGCATTCAGCTACACCGTTTTGTTGCGGTGTGTAAGCGGTGGTGAGCTGTCTTTTAATCCCATGAGTATCACAATACTCATTAAAGGTACTTGAGGTGTATTCTCCTCCCCTATCACTCCTTAGTTCCTTAATGGTAAGCCTAATTTCATTTTCTACTTGGGCTTTAAATTTCTTAAATGCATCAAAGCAATCAGACTTGTTGGATAGGAAGTATATCCAACCTTTACGAGAATAATCATCTATGAACATAAGTATGTACCTTTTTCCACTTGGTGAAGTGGGTGAGATGGGACCATATAAGTCTGTGTGGATCAACTGCAACCTTTCCATAGCTTTCCATTTACTCCTTTTTGGAACAGGTTCACATTGCTGCTTTCCATCTGGCAGACTTCACATACTTTGGTTGGTTCTGCAGCTTTTGGTAAGCCATGCACCAATTGCTTATACAACATGGTTCTGATTGACTTATGATTGACATGTCCAAGTCTCCTATGCCATATCTGAGTTTGCCATCGTCTTCCACTTTCATACATTTGGATGTCACTGGTTTCTTGGTTCCTTGCACAAGAAACATTCGATTTCTAGTCATTGCTGAAGTAACTATCAGTCCCCTATGAGGTGATAGATCTTGCATAGACCACCACGTATAATGATTGTCAAGTCTTTCTCCTGTAGTTGTCCAAGACTTAACAAATTTGAGGTGAGATCGGGCACATAATAGACATTTGTAATCACTTGAATCACTCCTTCCACTTCGAATCGAATGTCACCTATACCTTTGACTGATAGTCGAAGATCATTTCCCAGTTTAACCATGTGATTGTATGATTCATCTAATTTGATGAACCAACCTCGAGAACCAGTCATATGATTCGAACACCCAGAATCTAAGAACCATATACCTGAGTCACTTTCTTTATTGATGTTTGCTTGTGCCATAAGTAGCAGATCTTCACCTTCGTCAAACTCAGCAAAGTTCACCGCCTTTTCTCCTTTAGTACATTCATATGCCAAGTGACCCAGTTGGTGACATCGGTAGCATTCCATAGTGGACTTGTCAAAGTCTGCCCGTCCTCTACCACGGCTTCGTCCTCGTCCTCGAGAAGGAGATCCACGACCGCGACCACGAACTCTGCCTCCGACAACATCTTGATCTACTTTCATTGCCTGATCTTCGGTGGGTCTCCTTCGTAGCTTCTGCTCATGAACCAGAAGAGAACTTTGAAGCTCATCAAGGGACAGTTTATCTATGTCCTTAGATTCTTTAATAGTACATACTATGAAGTTAAAGTTCTCGGTTAAAGATCGAAGGATCTTTTCGACTATTTTCACATCAGTCGTGTCTTTTCCATATGTTCTCATTTCGTTTGATACGATCATAACCTGATTGAAGTAATCCGCCATGGATTCCCCTTCTTTCATCTCTAAGGTTTCAAAGTCTCTCCTCAATCGCTGCAATTGAGCTCTTCTTACTCAAACATTGCCCTGGTACTTCGTCTTCATGGCATCCCATATTTGTTTGGCACTTTCCTTTTGAGTCATTGTGCGAATTATTTGTCTGTCAATGGACTGAAACAAATAATTTCGCGCCTTCAAATCTTTCAGACGCAGTGCTTCTAGGGCGGTCTTCTCAGCATCCGTTAGTGTCACTCCTTCTCTGGGTTTCTCTATTCCAGTCTTCACAACTGACCAGAATTCCTTCGAACACAGCAGATTCTCCATGACCAAACTCCAATGGTCATAATCGCCATCGAACCGGGGAACGCTTTGATATGACACCGTCTCTTCTGCCATTGAATCCTTGCTCTCTCTCGTTGATTCCAGATATTCGCTCTGATACCACTTGTTAGATTAACAAGGATATCAATTGCTCACTCAATATCTGATCATCTTTATTAACTCATAACCATGCTATATATTACAGACTCCATGAACTCAAACGGTTACCTGAAATACAGGAACAACCGACTACTAGCTAACAACTTACTGACTCGATCTAATAACACGTGCAAAAGAACAATTCAAATACTACGTGTGCATGGGCCGGAGTCCAACATGCACATGGACACAACTTGGGCTAAAACCCATTATTGACACCTAACAAGTTTCACATTTATATTATATTTAATATACATATTATTAAATATATGTTTAATTAATATAAATATTTATAATATAACTAAAAGTAAAATAATTATTGATTTGGTCAAATTTTTGTAACTACAGTTTACAAATGTCAACTGTCGTTTTGATCAGTAAAACTGGTGTATGAAACCTAGGTCCATTTAATGCAAAGGGCTGATAATCTTAAGTTGAGTCATTAAGAGATTAAGAGGTATGATTAAATAAGAGGTAGTTTTTAAATCATTCAATGTGTTTCTGAAACTTGCCCGTTAAAAAGCTACGTGAACTATTAAAAGATGACTTCTAAATAAACAAAACACACTCTACCTCTGACCGATTTAAAAATAGTCTTTTAATAGAATTGTTAAGAGAATATCAACAGCTAAGTTTTGTTGATGCATTCCTGTTGAGAATGAAAAAGAAGAGAGATCTTTTGAATAGTAAAATTGGGTCATATCTTCTTCTATAGTTTGTCGGAATTGTTTGATTGCTCCGTACGAATTTAGAATGGAATCCTGTTCGTTATAAGATCACTGAAGGAGGTCATCAATTTGGAGAGAGAAGGCCCAGAAAGCCCTCACTCCCCTTTCTTCAAAAAGAAGTCCCGCTTAACAAGGGGCCCTTATCTGATAAGGAAAAAAATGAAAGAGTCAAATTTACAACAAATCTGTTTCAATGGGTGTTAACTTTACACAATAGAGGTGGGTTTGTAGCATCTTGTATGAACTTTAAAAACACGCCCGCCGACTTCTTTTGCAAAATGATCATCACATGTCGAAAAACAATGTGATATAAATGCAATATCTGACTTAAATTTGAAACATTCTCATTGAGAACTAGAATATATTTCATCAACTTAATATATATATTTTTCATTAAGAATAAAAGTGGAATCATGTTTTGCTTTATAACTTGTGATTGCGTTCATTCTCGGGAAACTCAAGTCAAGATGGACCGGTGCGTACAAGGTCAAGGAGGTGTTGTCATACGGCACTATTCATTCCCGAAGGTTTGTGCTTCTTCATTTTCATTTTGACCTTTTCAATTAGGAGTCTAACTCGTACTTTGTACATTCAGCTAATGAGATTGACTTCAACATGTCCTTTGATCCTGTGAATGTTGTGGTTTGGAGAAATCAATGCTTAAAATCCATGTTTTTAAAACTTTATGTGCTATAAAAAGACCAAGCACGCCCATACTTTCAATTTCTCCGACACGGTATTAAGGGTTGTTGACTAAGTCAATCCTCAGTTCAAAACATTCTAACTCCACCACAAACCTCTCTCAGGTGGTAGGAACACATGCATGTATAACAATATAACATAGTTAAATATAAGTATTGCATAGTTAGTAATGAATAATGGTTTGATCTTCAATAGATGATAAACCTATAAAATATGATAAATAAATTTTAAAAACATACATATAGAAATAAAACCTAATAAAAACAATGCAAAATATAGATATATAAGTAATTTCAATTTTATCTACGTCATTTAATAATGAGAGAAAAACAGATAAAATAATACGCACATAAAAACTATGACACATAGCGTAACCACTGATTTGAAAAGTGTATATTTTAATCAAATGGAAGGTCCCGCATGACACATGATCAGAAACTACTCGTTCATTCTGGGTACAATACCAGGTTTCAACAATAGAAAATCGGTCACACATCAGTCAATAGTCTCTCCTGCTGTACAACTACATAGCCGAGGTTTATAGCCCAAAGCCTCCCCACCGCTTCCCCGATTCAACGAAAACCGTTTGGTTGTGCATGTATGTATGCTAAATCTTTTAAAGGAGAGGAGGTGTTTGATGGTCTTGAATATTGAATGATGACAAATCATGCAGATAAAGTGTTACGGAAAATTTTCAAGGAATGGGAGCATGGATGGATATGCAAGAAATAAACAATATTCATTCTCTCTCAAAGCATCCTTCTCTTCTTCTTTAACTCGATCAAAAAGCTACCTAGTGTCTCTTCATCTTCCAATTCATTTTCTCCGCTATCAGTAAAACCTCTACACCGTTTAAGCTTATGCCTTCTAACATACACTTTAAGTTCTCCCTTGTTCGAAATACCACCAACCATCTCATCTTCTTTCTCTCTGCAACCAATCAAGAATTACACCAATACTCAGTATGTTGAATTAAAAACATAACAAAAAAACAAAATTCCATTTCATTTGTTGACAATGTAATGGAAGGGAAATTGCATACAAAGATGTCTAAGTATTCGGCTTGCCAAGTAAAGCACCCGTGGCGCTGTAATATGAGGATTCTGAAAGTACAAGTTTTGGGAATGACCAGAGTTCAACAAGAATACATATGAAATTATATTATAAAAGCAATATTATAACTTTTGTCATCATATTTACACACTAATAACTTACATAAACATTTAAAAATGGAACAAAGGTGTTTCAGTTCTGACCCATAACCAGATCCTCTCTACTTTGAACACTTGAAGAAAAACCACAAATGCCTTTGGGGAGGTACTACATATCCTAAGGCAAAATCTTCATTATGACTTATGAGACACTAAATTGTGATTTTTTTGGTATCAAGCTAATGCTTTGCGTGTCAAGGTTGTTGCATTAGAGATAGCCAATTCAATCCATTTACTTAAGAATGGATGCGGTTGATTTATTTTCTCTCAAATCTCTATCAAGGTCAGAAGAAGTCGTGACCGACAAAAAATAAAGCTATATAAAATTGGGTAGAGTTTAATACATACAATTGGATTACTAAATCAATGATAGAGTTTAATTCGATACGCATTTAACTGATCAAAGATATGGACAACAAAGAGCTCTAAATCAAACTGAACATGCACCCACTTGGCCACCTACAATTACATCTTTAAGGATGGATAAAATGGAAGTTTCAGCTAAACACTATAACCAAGAAACTTATATCATACCTTTGATTCCACTTCTGCTTCACACTGGCTTTCCTTTTAATGCCACAATAAACGTCCCCATCAAACTGTCTGCCATCTTCAAGACTAGTATTATCCAAAAAACCTGTGATGATAGCATGACCACCATTGTACTCTACATCATCTTCATCGACTAATCTCAATACTTTTTCAGTATGAGTAACTTGTCTAGCCCTCCTAGATCTAATATTAGGAACACCTCTGCAAATTGTCAAAAAAAAGCTGATAACCAAAGGGATACAACCACATACTCACATAGTCAGGTAGAGTAATACTATATTCTCCAACTCTTTGTGCCTAAGTCATCCTCCGAACAAGAAGATGATTGATGGCATGTGTCCACGCCCTTTTTTCTCTCCTCGTCTTCTCTCTCTTATTTTGCATGTGTCATAATCAGCATCTAAGGATGATGATTAGGCGCAAAAAGTAGGAGGATATAGCATCTTACTCAGGTAATCAAAAGAAAATTTTCTTCATCCAAACATGAAAATACTGATTATAGCGACTACAAGTCTTAAAAACATTCAAGATTTGCGTGTACAGGTTTTTGGAGTTTTTCCGCATGTGACGCTCAAAAATTTCTCTCTTTATTAGTCACACTGACATAATTATCTTAATGATAAAATGAAATTTTTCTATGAAGTCAAAATTTTATCGAACTGAGTTCTTCAACAAAATTATCAGAATCATACCTTTTGTTCCCATTCCACTTCCCCGTTGCTTGCTTTTTAGACTCCAAATTGTCTCCAAAAGATGCCACGGGTCCTACACCGTTGGTTGTAATGTCACCATGACCATTATTCTCTGCTACATCCTCTTCATCAATAGGTGTGAATACTTTTTCGGTATGAGTAACCTTTCTAGCCCCCTACATCTCTTTTTAAGAACAATTCTGCAATTTGACAAAAAAAGTTCATCATCAACAATAATTCCACAAGATGAATATTCTGAACAAATATATAATTTAGAAAAACTTAAAATTTACAAAGATGATATAAGGACATATATGTAATGTAGTTTGAAAGTTTGCCCAAGAAAACGAATATGACATGTAATATGTAATACCAAAAATCTGAAGATCATTTTTGAAGCACCCATGGGAAATGGAGTTATTGGATCATAGAGGTGACAAGAGCATGCCCATATGGCCATATGAAGTTGAGGGTGAATAAATAAGTAAACAAAAAAGAACAACAAAATAACCAAGAGATGGCAATTTTGATCCATCTAGTAACAAATGGATTCGAGTTATATTGTACCTCCAATGGGTCAAACAAATAAAAAAGAAAAAACTAGCTTAAAAGAAAACAAAAAAAGTGAGTAGAACAGGTAAAAGTTGACCAACATGTACTTCTAATGCATAAAACCTCCTGAATCATTATATTCATACTTCTATTCTTAATGTATAATACAATCCTTGTAATCTTAATTATTCGTTCCAAAATATATGTGTCAATCATGATTGACAGACAGCGAAACAAGTACGAAAGAAATACATGTTTTAACCTGTGGCTGTTACCCATCCTACCACACCCATATATTTTCTATTTTGAGCTAAAAAACAGTTTAATAGCATACCTTTGCCTTTTCTTGTTTGAGGTTTTGAGATCTTCATTGGCTTTAGGATCTGACTCGATCAGCAAAGGAGTGACAAAATCTTTGATGGTGAGATCAGGACGCTCGCCTTCCCGGTCCACAAAATTGGACATCAAAGCAGCCTTTTTCAACTTTCTGGCTACTCGTTGAATAGGAACTTGTTGTGGAAGCAGCACCATCCATCTCCTGTTCATACAAAAGAAATCAATATATATGTGAATATATGTATATATATTAAGAACCACATGTTGAGAACTATTAAGACCGCTTTAACTCTTGTACTATTTATTATATAAATTGATGAAAATGCTTGTAATTTTTATATCTTTTATGATATATTTCAAAATTTACAGTAAGTATAGTTTTTTGATTAAGTGCATATATGCACCCACATTGTATGCAATATATGCACATTTTATAGTTTTTTAGAAAAAACTGAGTGGTGATAAAATCAAAAAAATAATGGGAATATGAAAAAAAAATCTTTAA
The DNA here is from genome assembly GCA_025506505.1 of Flaveria sonorensis. NCBI lineage: Eukaryota > Viridiplantae > Streptophyta > Magnoliopsida > Asterales > Asteraceae > Flaveria > Flaveria sonorensis. The sequence continues at coordinate 9,799 of JACCIY010001151.1, read as the reverse complement.
ATTTTATCATTATTATTGAAGCATTGTATACACGATTTATGAGGTTCTTACTACTTTTTGACATATTTGTGATTCTTAATAGAATGCACCCCTTTATAATAATATATATTAGTAGGATGGGAGGTAAACACTGTTTTGCATGCCTCATATTCCACCACATGGCAGCAATTTATTGGCTTTTTTTAATTGATTTGAGCCATCCATGACTTGTTTTAAATTGAACCACCTTGACTATTAAGCAAGAAATTACCCCTGGTCCCCCAACCAAAAAACACCCTCCAGCCGGCCAACATTTTGATCACCCTTTTCTTTTTCATATTTTTAGGTGATAGGGGTGAAGTTTGCATACATCTCACCCTCCCCAGACCCCATCAGTAGCTTTGCTATGGACATGAAATACTGGGTATGGTTATGGTTTTTCATTTTATTTCTTTCTTTCCCTTGGCTTCTTTATTATACTTTCATTTTTTTTAATATTATGAGAACTATTTGACAATTTTTCCATTTTTTGTTTTCTTCTATTCCTAGGTCTTTTTATTTATACTTACAGTTTGTTCTTCTATGCTGCCTGTTCTTTTATTGGGGTACTTTTTAATATTTAATTATTATTTTTATGTGTATTGTTTTACCCTTATGTCCAATTCTCAAGTAGGTTCACAGAATCTATCATACTCGGTTGTTTTTAAATTAGCTTTCATGTTCATCTACGCTTATTTTCTCAACAATGTAATGCTCTCTTAGACTCCGAATATACTCTTGCGACGTGTTTTTGGTGTTCCTTAACGAACATAAATTTTATGATAAATCGAGTGCCATCTCCGCCGCAATGGGCTGGTTCACCTCTACTAGTGTGTGACTGTGTGTGTGTGTGTATGTATCCACACACACAAAAGTTTTAAGAGGTGGCAAAACAAGTGAGTCAAGCAGGTTGGGTATGCATGATACAAAATAGGTTTTGAGTTTGATCATAGCTTATATGCTATGGTCAGTCAAATCGAGTTGGTGACCAATACATACTTTCTACTTGAAAAAAAATCGTCTGTATAGACACAGTGGAACTTCTGGCCCGTGCAGCAAGTTATCAACAGAAATGAAGCATGATTAAAAAAAATAAAAGCAGAAATTGGGTATATATTGTTAAAGTACCTTCGACATTGACTATCAGTGCGTGGAGGAATACATGCAGCTATCCTAGACCAGCAAGTTCCATGTACCTCAATTGCTTTTTTCAATTTCAAATCCTCATCTTCAGTCCACTCATTCATATTGAGACGAGGATCTAAGCAATTAAACCATCTGTCACACAAAAAATATCATTGTTTACCTCACCTTACATTAAATTAAACAACCATGTGAATTATGGTGTGTTCTAATCTATAGGAATACCTTTCTCGGCATTGTACTTGTGTCCTGCCAGGCACAAATTTAAATATTTTATTCCAGTTTTTAGCGCCAAATAACCTCACAGCAATTTTGAGACGCTTGTCCTCATCTCGGTCCCACTTCCCAACTCTTTTTCGTAGAGGGTTCAAAGTCTTCTTCCACCTGAACACAGTAACAATAAATTTAGTAAATTATCCACGATGTCTTGACATAATACCGAATCAGCAAAGTTGCAATTTTTCATCTTTTTTACAACTTGTTGCCGAATTTTATTACTACTTTTTTAAATTAAATATGATTAAATTATTAAATTATAACAACATAACCTAGTTTAGCTTGATACATGCTTTATAAATATACTTTAGGTGAGCTTTAGCCCACTTTATTCGGTTAAAAAATATATATTTAACCACTTGACCCATTAGAAGGAAAACATAACCTGATTCAACCCATTCAAAAGTAAGTTGGTTGGAATTGTATTTACATTTTATTCATGAAGAGTAAAAACACCCAAGTACATCTTGTGACCGTGGGTAACTGATAAAACAACTGAGTTTGAAATGGTTCATGTTAAGGGTCAAAACAAGCCACATCAGGTTGAAAATGTTCTAATAAACAATTTATGTTGCTTAATTATAATAAAAAACAATTATACAATACTACTTAGTAACAACTGGGATAGTCAAATGACATAAATTAGAAGGTTGTATATATTACAAAGACACTTAGTCTATTTTCAGGCTGCTTGACCCATTCCCTTTTGTCAAAAAAATCACTTAACTCATTTCACCCGTTTGAGATAAAAAAACACAACGCATCTTAGATTATTGGGCTGAAGTTGCAGCTTCTAGTAATTAGTAATATTGTATTAGGAAAAGGTGACAAACTGACCTATTAGAACACTGGGTCCCGGTGCGTCCTTCCAAGTTAGAAGCAACAAGCTGCCAGTTAGTCTCACCATACTCTGCTACAGCCTTACGAAGTTCCTCATCTTCAGGAGGGGTCCACTCATTTTTATTATAGATGCATTAAGACTCCTTTGAAAACGTGACAAACACTGAAAAGGTGTCCTATTTGTTTTCAACTCCATAGCAATCTTAATCCAGTTACTAAACCCTTGGTTTGAAACAATATGCAACAGCTTCTTATCTTCATTTCTAGACCATAACCCATGATTAATTGACGGATCCTCACAGTTCCTCCATCTGAATCATTAACAGTTATATAAAAAAAATAAATCAAAGGATAAGTAATACTGATATTAAATCAAAATAATTATACAACTAAGAAAAACAGTTACCTTGATTCACATTCAGAAGCAGATCGGCCTGTGACATAGATAGAAGCCAGGCGTTCCCAATTAACCATGTCAAGAAATGACTTGAGTTCTTCATGTGTTATTTTATGAGCCTTGATTTTTTTAATCATGTTAACCCGATAACAAGAATCTCCATCTCCACCACTGTAAAAGTAAATATAAGAAAACTTTCTTCACAATTTCATATAAGTGTAAACTAATCAAGAATATGATGATTTTGAAATAGGGTAATGACAAGCCACAAAGCCATCTTTTAAGCCAATTTTGAACCAAGAATATGATTCACTTTAGTAGAATTTTTTTGACGGTTACATACTTACACGTGAATATGCATTTTTCAAGAAACAGTCAACACAATGGGCTACCTTAAGTGGCAATCTGTACTTTACTAGGATGCATACATGTATATTCTTAAGTGTATAGTATAATAAATGATAATTAGTTGACTGAATCTTCAAAAATGGTACCATTCACAAATACTTAGTTGGCATTCAACTAAGAACATTTGAGGCATCCTTTACTTTGTGATAAAAAAGAATTACGAGCCTTTATTATTTAGAAAGATAGATGGAAAGATGCCTAAAGTTCCAGAGAATATCTTCAGCAAGAAGTTGACAGCCTGTTAGTTTATTATAAACCTCAACATAATACACAAAACATTACAAAAGTCCAAGATTGATCACTTGCATCCTTAAATAAAATATATACATACATACATACATACATATATATTATATACACACACACGCACACATGCTTAGCTTCTCATAATAATTACCAAATAAATACTTCTTCATTACTGTGAAACTACAATGATCTAAGCCACCCATTTTCTACCAATGGCTTAAAATTCTGCTTTAAAGTGAAACACGATTAGAATCTAGGTTGTCAAAATCACAAGGTGCGCTAAAGGCAAAAAAGGCTCACCTCTCACCTTAAGCACAAGCCACAAGGCATAACAAAAAGCACACGTCCAAACCAAAAAGGAGGCAATAACAGTAAAATATAAAGTATAATGTAACAAACGAAAAATAGTACCATTTCACAAATATAATAAAGAACCTAATAGAATTAGCAATTAAAATCATCATATTTATACCAGAAGTTAAGAGTTAATTACAATTCACAAAAATAAGTAAAATGAATTGTTCGACATCACCAACCAAGTGGTTTAAAACCTAGATTTTAAATATCAAAAACTTTAAATAAGAAATCTCCCATCGCATTTTGTGTGAATCTACCTAAGACGCATAGTGCCTTGCCTCCTCTCGCATGTTCGCCTAGGTATGAACCACATGAGCTTTTGACTACTATGATTAATTTTAACAAGGAAAAAGACTGCTTTTGCTAACATGAGAAAACAACTCGATCATTTCACATATATTATAGTCTCTAAATAAATATATTCCTACATATAACACGTAAACTAAAACTGAAGAACATTACTCATATCATGATAGTATGAGAATATCATACCAGAGAAGGTTATAAATAAATATTTTCCTACATATAACATGTAAATGATATAAACTAAAACTGAAGAACACTACTCATATCATGATAGCATGAGATTAACATACCCGAGAAGGTTGCGCATTAACATTTCTTGAAATTGTTGTCTGATTCCTTTCAAGAGGTTCTCCTTCTCCTCTTTTGACCAAGGTTCCCTACTCAAAGAGAAAGGATACTTTGACAATGCATTTCTATAATGTGCAACATGGGAATTTTCGGCAGGGCCTTGATAAATTGCAGGGATATTTTTGTCCTTACACAACTGTAAGATTAAAATGACAAAACCATATAAGAATTGTCACAACTAAGAATATTTTTATTAAATACTAAATATCATTCAATACTTCATTGATAAAAGAGAAAATAAGCAAATAACTACCATGATAACTAACAAAATTAACCAGATAGTCTGAAATGCTTTATCTAGAAGAACCCGCTTCAAAAAATATCAAAACCCGCCCATACAGAAGCAAAATCTCAATCAGGATTTGGGTAACTACAAACAACATACCTAGTAAAATCTCACTCCTATAGTAGATCATATACTCTAACTACAAACAAACATACCTATTGTTAATTCGGATAAAATCAATTATGGCTGGAAGATTTCTTATTTTTGGAATAACGCGTTTTTCATTTTAGAAAGTTTTGTTTTTGGTATTTTCTACAGCTGTGTTTTGGCTGTAATTAGGCTGTGTTTAGCCTTTAAATAAGTTAGATTTTCCAGTGTTTAGTATTCAAAAATTCTGTTCTCTTTTGTCTTCCAAAAGATTAATAAAGAAGCGGGCCGACTCAGTTACTTGGCTGCTGTTCATGTTCTCTGATCTGATTGTTATTGCTAACAATTGGTATCAGAGCTTGGTTCAAAGGGACAACCAACGCTCAAACATTGGTCAGAAGGGTGTGATCAAGAGCCAAAGGACTGTGCAATCAATCAGAGAAGAAGCAAGAAAAGATGGCAGAGACTCCAGCAGCAAACCAGATTGTAGGGGTGAAAGAGACTACCAATCTGTCACTGCAATGCCCTGTTTTGACAGCCACAAACTACACAATTGGGCTGTCAAATCAAGGCAAATTTTAAATGTTCATGGCGTTTGGGAAGCAATCGAGCCGGGCGTGAACGTTGACCCGAAGAAGAACAATATAGCAATAGCCTACCTGTACCAGGCGATACCCGAAGAGCTTGTCCTCCAAGTATCCCAGTTCGAAACAGCGAAAAAGATCTGGGATGCTTTGAAGGCTCGCTATGTAGGGGTCGATCGGGTTATAGAGGCTCGGCTTGGATCCTTAATGACTGAATTCGAAGCATTGAAAATGAAAGATGGAGAGGAGATCGAAGACTTTGCAGGACGCATCAGCAGCATAGTCTCGAAAGCAAACAGCCTAGGAGCCACGCTTGAAGATATAAAGCTGGTCAGGAAGTTCCTTGGTTCTCTTCCCTATCGCTTCTTACCTATAGTTGCTTCTATTGAACAATTTGCAGATTTAAAGGCCATGTCTTTCCAAGAGGCAATTGGCAGACTTAGAGCATTCGAAGAAAGGATCAAGTCAAGTGATAAAGGCAAGGATCCAAAAGCAACCAGTTGTTGTTTTCTTGCGAAGAAGGGCAAGCTAGAAGGAAGAATCTGCAAGGTGGTCGAGGCCGAGGGAATGGCTGCGAAAACCGAGGCCGAGGAAGGGGACGTGGACGGTCAACCGGTCGGGGCAGAAGTTCCGGACGAGGAAACCAAAAGAAAGACCGGTCCAACATCCAATGTTTCAGATGTGAAGGAATGGGGCACTTTGCATCTGACTGTCCAACAAAAAGAAGGAAGAAGAGGTAATTAACCCAAGCCAATGCTGAAGAACCTGCTCTTTTAATGACAGTTTGTGTGCAAAACCAACAGGAGATGGTTTATTTGAATGAAGAAAGAGTCATACCAGCCAAGTATGTCTCAAGTCCTGATGAAGAGTTCATGTGGTACCTAGATAACGGAGCATCTAACCATATGACAGGGAACCGAAACCTGTTCTCAAAACTTGATGAAAAAGTAAGGGGAAAGTAAGGTTTGGTGATGGGTCGTGTGTGGAGATAGAGGGCAGGGGTTCAATTCTGTTGGAATGCAAGAATGGAGAACAACGTCTACTAACGGACGTCTACTACATCCCATTTTTGCAAAGCAACATTATTAGTCTTGGTCAAGCTACCGAAGGAGGTTGTGAAGTGAAGATGAAGGAAGAATACTTATGGATGTATGAGGCTGATGGCAGGCTGTTAATGAAGGTGAAGAGATCGTCAAACCGGTTGTACAAGATCCACCTTCGGATCGGATTACCGGTGTGTTTACATGCCAAGATCGATGATTTAGCTTGGACTTGGCATGCCGGCTAGGCCATGTAAACTTTGATGCCATCAAACTGATGACAACAAAGGAATTGGTTCATGGGGTTCCACATATAAACCACCCCACACAAATGTGTGAGGCGTGTTTGGCTGGTAAGCATACCCGCAATCCTTCCCGGATCAAACAGCTTATAGGGCCTCAAAACCTCTTGAACAAGTATATGCAGATCTGTGCGGGCCTATTACCCCTGCTACACAAGCGGGGAACAAGTACGTGCTCCTTATTGTTGACGATTTCAGTCGATACATGTGGGCTTATATGCTCAAAACGAAGGATGAAGCACTAGATCATTTTAAAAGGTTCAAAACTGTGGTGGAGAATGAAGTTGGCAGGAAGATTAAGGTACTTAGAACTGATCGGGGGGAGAATTCACCTCCCAAAGTTTTAATTCTTTTGTGAACAGGAGGGATAACAAGACAGCTAACCGCACCATATTCTCCACAGCAAAATGGAGTAGTGGAGCGGAGAAATCGCACTGTTTCTAAGCACAACAAGGAGTATCTTGAATGCAATGGGTGTACCACAAAACTTTTGGGCAGAAGGGGTCAGGCATTCTGTTTATGTCCTAAACAGATTGCCCACTAAGGCACTAAAAGATCAAACTCCATACGAAGCTTTGAAAGGGTGCAAACCAAGACTGGATCATCTGCGAGTCTTTGGGTGTGTGGGCTATGTCAAAATACATTCAAACCTGTTAAAGAAGCTGGATAACAGGAGTGTACCCATGGTGCATTTGGGCACAGAACCTGGTTCAAAAGCATACCGTATGTATGATGTCGAAAAAAAGAAACTAGTTGTGAGCCGGGATGTTAAATTTGATGAAAACCGCAAGTGGGATTGGAGCGAGTATCTGACAGAAAATGGTCCAGAATGGACTGAATTTTTTATCGAGTTGGGCCCATCAAGTGGACCTGGTGGATCATTCCGCCCAACTGCAGGATCATTCAGCCCAACTGCAGGTGGCCCAGGTACACTAACTAACCCAGAGAACACTGCTAGTGTTGGAAACACAGAGCACGGGACTGGCAGCCCAATTACAGCAGACCGAATGAGCCAGGCAGCCCGTTCCTCGAAACAGGAGCGAGTCAGTCTGTGACACAAGGCCCGTCACATCAACACAGCCCGACATCTGCTGCCCAAACATCATCTGGTAGTGAGACTCCCAGTAGTTCAGTTTTTGTTCACAGACGTGGGCCAATTCAAGGAGAATTTGATGAACTTAGCAGCCCATACCAGATTGATTCAGATGACTATGATGATACTCCTCCAAAGGGACTCCGACCCTTGGGTGATGTTTATGCAAGAGCTCCACACATGCAAACAGGTAACATTAATTTAATGTTAATGGAGGAAGCACCATATTCCTATTCTGATGCAGCAGGTAAAAAGGAATGGGTTGAAGCAATGGAAAGTGAGATTGCTTCTATAGAGAAAAACAAGACATGGAAACTCACCGAGTTACCATCTAATCACAAAATCATAGGGCTGAAGTGGTTATATAAGGTAAAGAAGGATGCAAATGGGAAGATCACAAAGTACAAGGCTAGACTTGTAGCAAAAGGCTATGTACAACAAGCGGGGGTGGATTATGATGAAGCTTTCGCCCCAGTAGCGAGACTCGAAACTGTTCGGTTGATCTTGGCGATTGCAGCTCAACAAGGGTGGCAAGTCCATCATCTAGATGTGAAGTCGGCTTTCCTACACGGGGAACTTAAAGAAGAAGTGTACGTTTCCCAGCAGGAGGGATTTATAAAAAAGGGAAGTGAGCATAAAGTATACAAACTGTCAAAGGCGCTCTATGGCCTTCGACAGGCTCCAAGAGCATGGAACACGCGACTTGATGGTGTTCTAAAACAGTTTGGGTTCCAAAGATGCAAGCAGGAGCAAGCGGTATACACAAGGAGCAAGGACTCTTTGATTGTGGGGTGTATGTTGATGACTTAATCGTCACCGGAGGAAATAATGATGGCATAACTGAGTTCAAGAAACAAATGGAAGCCATGTTCGAGATGAGTGATCTCGGTCTTCTATCTTATTACCTCGGCATCGAGGTTATTCAAAACAGTGAAGGAATTTCACTAAAGCAAGCTGGTTATGCTAAGAAAATACTCCAACAGGCCGGGTTGTGGGATTGTAACCCAACCAAGTTCCCAATGGAACCTGGTTTGAAGCTGTTAAAAATGAAGAAGGAGACCCAATTGATGCAACGCAGTACCGACAGGCAATCGGGTGCCTAAGGTACTTAACCCACACTCGACCAGACTTATCTTACTCTGTTGGATATGCTAGCAGTTTATGCAGGCACCAAAATCAGCCCATCTCCAGGCTGTTAAACAGATTCTTCGTTATGTAAAAGGAACTACTGATCTAGGCATAAGCTATCGAAGAAATGGAAGCAAAAGTCTACATGGTTTCAGTGATAGCAGCCATGCTGTGGGAGCTGATGATGGGAGAGGAACAACAGGCCTGGTGTTTTATTTTGATGATGGACCAGTGGCATGGAACTCACAAAAACAAGGTACGGTGGCTCTGAGTTCGTGTGAAGCTGAATTTATGGCAGCCACATCCGCAGCATGTCAAGCCCTGTGGATGAGAAGCTTGATAGCTGAATTAACTGGTCAGAAGGAAGAACAAGTGACTATTTTTGTGGATAATGTGTCTGCTATTGCCCTTATGAAAAATCCAGTTTTTCACGGGAGAAGCAAGCACATAAACACACGCTATCACTTTATTAGAGAGTGTGTTGAACGAGGTCAAATTAAGGTCGAGCATATCAGCGGGAACCAACAAAAGGCTGATATACTTACTAAGGCGCTGCCGAGGATCAAATTTGAAGAAATGAGAAGCTCATGGGAATGACAACCATAAAGTAAAAGACGTGTTGAAGTGAAGACCGGAATTAAGGGGTGATTATTGTTAATTCCGGATAAAATCAATTATGGCTGGAAGATTTCTTATTTTGGAATAACGCGTTTTTCATTTTAGAAAGTTTTGTTTTTGGTATTTTCTACAGCTGTGTTTTGGCTGTAATTAGGCTGTGTTTAGCCTTTAAATAGTTAGATTTTCAGTGTTTAGTATTCGAAAATTCTGTTCTCTTTTGTCTTCCAAAAGATTAATAAAGAAGCGGGCCGACTCAGTTACTTGGCTGCTGTTCATGTTCTCTGATCTGATTGTTATTGCTAACAATACCCAGTAAAATACC
>JACCIY010000917.1:0-29471 GCA_025506505.1 Flaveria sonorensis | reverse complement strand
ACAACATGCTTATTGTACGCATTATTGTTTAATTCCGATAAAATCATTATGCTGGAAGATTCTTATTTTTGGAATAACGCGTTTTTCATTTTAGAAAGTTTGTTTTTTGTATTTTCTACAGCTGTTTTTGGCTGTAATTAGGCTGTGTTTAGCCTTTAAATAAGTTAGATTTTCCAGTGTTTAGCATTCGAAAATTCTGTTCTCTTTTGTCTTCCGAAAGATTAATAAAGAAGCGGGCCGACTCAGTTACTTGGCTGCTGTCTTTGTTCTCTGATCTGATTGTTATTGCTAACAATTGGTATCAGAGCTTGGTTCAAAGGGACAACCAACGCTCAAACATTGGTCAGAAGGGTGTGATCAAGAGCCGAAGGACTGTGCAATCAATCAGAGAAGAAGCAAGAAAAGATGGCAGAGACTCCAGCAGCAAACCAGATTGTAGGGGTGAAAGAGACTACCAATCTGTCACTGCAATGCCCTGTTTTGACAGCCACAAACTACACAATTTGGGCTGTCAAAATCAAGGCAATTTTTAATGTTCATGGCGTTTGGGAAGCAATCGAGCCGGCGTGAACGTTGACCCGAAGAAGAACAATATAGCAATAGCCTACCTGTACCAGGCGATACCCGAAGAGCTTGTCCTCCAAGTATCCCAGTTCGAAACAGCGAAAAAGATCTGGGATGCTTTGAAGGCTAGCTATGTAGGGGTCGATCGGGTTATAGAGGCTCGGCTTGGATCCTTGATGACTGAATTCGAAGCATTGAAAATGAAAGATGGAGAGGAGATCGAAGACTTTGCAGGACGCATCAGCAGCATAGTCTCGAAAGCAAACAGCCTAGGAGCCACGCTTGAAGATATAAAGCTGGTCAGGAAGTTCCTTGGTTCTCTTCCCGATCGTTTCTTACCTATAGTTGCTTCTATTGAACAATTTGCAGATTTAAAGGCCATGTCTTTCCAAGAGGCAATTGGCAGACTTAGAGCATTCGAAGAAAGGATCAAGTCAAGTGATAAAGGGCAAGGATCCAAAAGCAACCAGCTGTTGTTTTCTTGCGAAGAAGGGCAAGCTAGAAGGAAGAATCTGCAAGGTGGTCGAGGCCGAGGGAATGGCTGCGAAAACCGAGGCCGAGGAAGGGGCCGTGGACGGTCAACCGGTCGGGGCAGAAGTTCCGGACGAGGAAACCAAAAGAAAGACCGGTCCAACATCCAATGTTTCAGATGTGAAGGAATGGGGCACTTTGCATCTGACTGTCCAACAAAAAAAGAAGGAAGAAGAGGTTAATTTAACCCAAGCCAATGCTGAAGAACCTGCTCTTTTAATGACAGTTTGTGTGCAAAACCAACAGGAGATGGTTTATTTGAATGAAGAAAGAGTCATACCAGCCAAGTATGTCTCAAGTCCTGATGAAGAGTTCATGTGGTACCTAGATAACGGAGCATCTAACCATATGACAGGGAACCGAAACCTGTTCTCAAAACTTGATGAAAAAGTAAGGGGGAAAGTAAGGTTTGGTGATGGGTCGTGTGTGGAGATAGAGGGCAGGGGTTCAATTCTGTTGGAATGCAAGAATGGAGAACAACGTCTACTAACGGACGTCTACTACATCCCATTTTTGCAAAGCAACATTATTAGTCTTGGTCAAGCTACCGAAGGAGGTTGTGAAGTGAAGATGAAGGAAGAATACTTATGGATGTATGAGGCTGATGGCAGGCTGTTAATGAAGGTGAAGAGATCGTCAAACCGGTTGTACAAGATCCACCTTCGGATCGGATTACCGGTGTGTTTACATGCCAAGATCGATGATTTAGCTTGGACTTGGCATGCCCGGCTAGGCCATGTAAACTTTGATGCCATCAAACTGATGACAACAAAGGAATTGGTTCATGGGGTTCCACATATAAACCACCCCACACAAATGTGTGAGGCGTGTTTGGCTGGTAAGCATACCCGGCAATCCTTCCCGGATCAAACAGGTTATAGGGCCTCAAAACCTCTTGAACAAGTATATGCAGATCTGTGCGGGCCTATTACCCCTGCTACACAAGCGGGGAACAAGTACGTGCTCCTTATTGTTGACGATTTCAGTCGATACATGTGGGCTTATATGCTCAAAACGAAGGATGAAGCACTAGATCATTTTAAAAGGTTCAAAACTGTGGTGGAGAATGAAGTTGGCAGGAAGATTAAGGTACTTAGAACTGATCGGGGGGGAGAATTCACCTCCCAAAGTTTTAATTCTTTTTGTGAACAGGAAGGGATAACAAGACAGCTAACCGCACCATATTCTCCACAGCAAAATGGAGTAGTGGAGCGGAGAAATCGCACTGTTCTAAGCACAACAAGGAGTATCTTGAATGCAATGGGTGTACCACAAAACTTTTGGGCAGAAGGGGTCAGGCATTCTGTTTATGTCCTAAACAGATTGCCCACTAAGGCACTAAAGATCAAACTCCATACGAAGCTTTGAAAGGGTGCAAACCAAGACTGGATCATCTGCGAGTCTTTGGGTGTGTGGGCTATGTCAAAATACATTCAAACCTGTTAAAGAAGCTGGATAACAGGAGTGTACCCATGGTGCATTTGGGCACAGAACCTGGTTCAAAAGCATACCGTATGTATGATGTCGAAAAAAAGAAACTAGTTGTGAGCCGGGATGTTAAATTTGATGAAAACCGCAAGTGGGATTGGAGCGAGTATCTGACAGAAAATGGTCCAGAATGGACTGAATTTTTTATCGAGTTGGGCCCATCAAGTGGACCTGGTGGATCATTCCGCCCAACTGCAGGATCATTCAGCCCAACTGCAGGTGGCCCAGGTACACTAACTACCCAGAGAACACTGCTAGTGTTGGAAACACAGAGCACGGGACTGGCAGCCCAATTACAGCAGACCCGAATGAGCCAGGCAGCCCGTTCCTCGAAACAGGAGCGAGTCAGTCTGTGACACAAGGCCCGCATCACATCAACACAGCCCGACATCTGCTGCCCAAACATCATCTGGTAGTGAGACTCCCAGTAGTTCAGTTTTTGTTCACAGACGTGGGCCAATTCAAGGAGAATTTGATGAACTTAGCAGCCCATACCAGATTGATTCAGATGACTATGATGATACTCCTCCAAAGGGATCCGACCCTTGGGTGATGTTTATGCAAGAGCTCCACACATGCAAACAGGTAACATTAATTTAATGTTAATGGAGGAAGCACCATATTCCTATTCTGATGCAGCAGGTAAAAAGGAATGGGTTGAAGCAATGGAAAGTGAGATTGCTTCTATAGAGAAAAACAAGACATGGAAACTCACCGAGTTACCATCTAATCACAAAATCATAGGGCTGAAGTGGTTATATAAGGTAAAGAAGGATGCAAATGGGAAGATCACAAAGTACAAGGCTAGACTTGTAGCAAAAGGCTATGTACAACAAGCGGGGGTGGATTATGATGAAGCTTTCGCCCCAGTAGCGAGACTCGAAACTGTTCGGTTGATCTTGGCGATTGCAGCTCAACAAGGGTGGCAAGTCCATCATCTAGATGTGAAGTCGGCTTTCCTACACGGGGAACTTAAAGAAGAAGTGTACGTTTCCCAGCCGGAGGGATTTATAAAAAAGGGAAGTGAGCATAAAGTATACAAACTGTCAAAGGCGCTCTATGGCCTTCGACAGGCTCCAAGAGCATGGAACACGCGACTTGATGGTGTTCTAAAACAGTTTGGGTTCCAAAGATGCAAGCAGGAGCAAGCGGTATACACAAGGAGCAAGGACTCTTTGATTGTGGGGGTGTATGTTGATGACTTAATCGTCACCGGAGGAAATAATGATGGCATAACTGAGTTCAAGAAACAAATGGAAGCCATGTTCGAGATGAGTGATCTCGGTCTTCTATCTTATTACCTCGGCATCGAGGTTATTCAAAACAGTGAAGGAATTTCACTAAAGCAAGCTGGTTATGCTAAGAAAATACTCCAACAGGCGGGTTGTGGGATTGTAACCCAACCAAGTTCCCAATGGAACCTGGTTTGAAGCTGTTAAAAAATGAAGGAGACCCAATTGATGCAACGCAGTACCGACAGGCAATCGGGTGCCTAAGGTACTTAACCCACACTCGACCAGACTTATCTTACTCTGTTGGATATGCTAGCAGGTTTATGCAGGCACCAAAATCAGCCCATCTCCAGGCTGTTAAACAGATTCTTCGTTATGTAAAAGGAACTACTGATCTAGGCATAAGCTATCGAAGAAATGGAAGCAAAAGTCTACATGGTTTCAGTGATAGCAGCCATGCTGTGGGAGCTGATGATGGGAGAGGAACAACGGGCCTGGTGTTTTATCTTGATGATGGACCAGTGGCATGGAACTCACAAAAACAAGGTACGGTGGCTCTGAGTTCGTGTGAAGCTGAATTTATGGCAGCCACATCCGCAGCATGTCAAGCCCTGTGGATGAGAAGCTTGATAGCTGAATTAACTGGTCAGAAGGAAGAACAAGTGACTATTTTTGTGGATAATGTGTCTTCTATTGCCCTTATGAAAAATCCAGTTTTTCACGGGAGAAGCAAGCACATAAACACACGCTATCACTTTATTAGAGAGTGTGTTGAACGAGGTCAAATTAAGGTCGAGCATATCAGCGGGAACCAACAAAAGGCTGATATACTTACTAAGGCGCTACCGAGGATCAAATTTGAAGAAATGAGAAAGCTCATGGGAATGACAACCATAAAGTAAAAGACGTGTTGAAGTGAAGACCGGAATTAAGGGGGTGATTATTGTTTAATTCCGGATAACATCAATTATGGCTGGAAGATTTCTTATTTTTGGAATAACGCGTTTTTCATTTTAGAAAGTTTTGTTTTTGGTATTTTCTACAGCTGTATTTTGGCTGTAATTAGACTGTGTTTAGCCTTTAAATAAGTTAGATTTTCCAGTGTTTAGCATTCGAAAATTCTGTTCTCTTTTGTCTTCCAAAAGATTAATAAAGAAGCGGGCCGACTCAGTTACTTGGCTGCTGTTCTTGTTCTCTGATCTGATTGTTATTGCTAACAGCATCAACCCAAAACCCATCATTTCCGCATCATATCCACCACTAACCCAAACACTCATTTATCCTATGTCGTTTGATACCACCACACTCTAAAATTGCTCCACTCTCCAAATCAAAAGCAAAACAAACCAAAAGAAAAAATAAATTGCACCATTGTGTTTATTTTAACCAGGGCTTGCACTCCTACATGATACGATCTTATGAAATCCCCATCTTCGGATTTAGTAAAATTATTCAAGAGGTTTAATCATTTTAATAATTACATCTTTTATACAGATTAAAATTCTTATTCAAACCTTTAAGAAATGTTTATAGGAAGATGGCAACTGTAGTTTCATAGCATGTTACAACTGTTTTGGTGTCATCCTGTTCTCCATTTCATGTGTTCATAAACATGGAACCACATGGAGAAATGTAGGACCCAAGAATTAAAACTTGCAAGCTAGCATCAACATTTATAATTAGTTCCAAAATCTTTATAAATGGTACCAACAGACGATGTCCCCAATCACACGAAAAACTGGAGAAATCATAGATAAAACGGAACCTGATGGCTGTGGCCTATCCCTTTGTAATTTGCCTGCCATCTGGAATAGAATAAAGTACAATAGGTTTTGATGGCCTGATAAAAGGAACATCACATCTGAAGTAGCCTTTCCTCTCCAGCTGCAATATGTCTCCACACTTCAAATTTCGCATATTTGAGTCCCCGAATGCTGCAATCTCTTTCTTAGTGTTCGGGTTAAGCACATCAACAAAATCCTCATCTTCATCCAGCTGCATAATCAATAAACAGATAATAAATTGCAACTTAGCTTGAAAGACATCGGGCTCTTTCTAAAGTGGATCAGGTTAAGTCGACCCGCAATGTTTCTTGTACTTTCATGCATTTACTATTATACAGGCAATAATTTTACTATATATTCTAAAACCTTAACAGAACAGGTAAAGAGGTTTTATGCATTAAAAAAACACATAAGTTGACTTTCAACTAGTTGATAAACTTTTTGGATTGATAAAGGAAAAACCAAAAGAGAACCATTCATAAGAGGATCTCCATCTTTCCATCCCGATGGAGACAAACACCAAGGTGGAAAATGGGTGTGTATTGGTGGAGCTATATGGTGGGGCGTTTGACTGTCTCAACCAGGTTTCCAAACGAAGGCAAAAGGGTAATGGTGGGGCCCCTCACACATACCAATTGAATAATACATACAGATGGTCAATAAGTGCAAGACAAGTAAGATACATTCATTAACTAGCCTGCAAAATGTGTACTTGTTTCTGCTAAACTTTCTAGAATGTAAATTATGCGCTACACTATTCATTTAGGCAACTAAAACCAATCTAATATTGATTTTAAAAAAACACACCACAGACGAGAGCAGCTAATAGCGTTCTGTAGAAAGCTTTAGATGATATGAAGAGAGGTAATCCCGTGAAGAGGCTAATGCGGACACTTTTTGCATAAGGCAGGGCTTCAGTTCAGTCCTACCATATCAACACTATCAGCTTTGTATCACCAATGACAGGATAGTTTTAAGTTGGGTAGGCATGGTCGAGAAAGACACAGGTGTACTTAGATTGCAGCAGGACTAATAAGAAACTGAGAAAATGCAAAAGAACTAGACAGAGAGAAAAATAGAGATGGGTGTATGTGTCCATGGCCTCGAGCGGCTTGCCTTTTAGAACCAAGACTCTAGTAATTGTAAAACATCTATCTTGTAATAAGTCAAGCAATGGAGGATGAGAATGAGAGGGTATGTTTGATAATTCCAGGTTAAAGGGGAGCCAAACGCAGCAAGTTTACCCTTTCTAAGTATGATAGTCATCAATTTGGTTGAATAACGCATGTTTGCCACCAAAATAATAATAATAGTAGTCTTAAATTAAACTCACTAAAATATAACCGAGTCGTCCATGCCTTTTATTTACTCTCAGAATCATAAAATGCATCACATCCATGTTAAGTTGTCTAGTTTCAAAGGTAGTAATTATATCACTATTACCCAACAAAGGCCATTGTATATAAAGTGGAAATTAGACTCTTCATGCGTAAGACAGATGACAATTGCTTCTTCAACTCATTCACATAAAATGATTTGCTTTGAGTATTTTTTTAATTGCTAAGTTAACTAATGTAACAAAAATATAAATTGTATAAAAAGAATATGTGGTCAAATAGTTATAGCATATACTCGAGTGTTGTAACTTCCTAAATTGCTTCAGATCATTTTCTTAGTAGCGCTTTTCATAATCATATTTAACATATTGATCAATTATAAATCAAGAAAAAAAATTAAAGCTGGAAGATATTTAGAGAGAAATTATTAGCTAAGAAAGGATTAAATATACCTTCTTTTTGGTGATTAGGTAACCAAACTCCACAAGTGTCAATGGAACAAGTTCATCGATCTCAGGTAACCAAGTAAGTTTGAGTTTTGTGGTTTTAACAGATCCTTCAAGATGCAAAACCCCACTTAATTCTGTCACACTTCCATTTGCACCCTTTTTGATTTCTTTAATGATTGCATTTCCCCAATCCATTAATGTAATTCTTCATCAACTGATATGGCCAAGCATCAGCTTGTTCTAGCCATACCTTTTTGGTAAAAGTGGAAGCCTTCTCACCAGCACCCTCATACTTCTTATGCTTTGGTATCACACGTACAAATGGATTCTCAGGTCCATTTGACAAGGTCAACAAAACACGGCCTTCTTCAAGGATTGCAGTGTGTCTGGGACAAACTGGATCAATTATTTTCTTATTGATGTTCCACAGCTTATCCCATTCCATAAGATTCAGATTCTTGATGCCCCCTAGGAAAAAAGTGAAATTAAAACAAATGTAAGCTCCAGCAACAAAAAAAAACATAAGATACCTTGCAAGAAAACAGTTTATATAAGAAAATAAAGTTGGATATGAATTAGATTATCAAATAATAAGTCTAGAGAAACATAATAATATGGACCATAGCATACATGTAAACATCAAAAGAAAGTGTACTTATGCATTTGACCAGTCTTGAGTTCAATTGAACATTCTAGAAATTTTATTAGCATAACTAGATGTGGCAATTTCAGCCAAGTTACATATGGTCAATTTGGTGGTTGTGTCCCCTAAAGAAGACATGGGAAGGATCAGACAGGTTGTAAGTTGCCCAAGTGAGCTTATAATAACACATGTGACATCCATTTTAGTAAACATAATATTACAGTGATAGCAGAATTTTTAAAATCATATAAAAACATTAATTATTTAAGATAACATATCAAAATTCGCAAAAAAAAAAAAAAAAGAAAAAGAAAAACGTTGGCGGTAAACTAGGCCTGTCCATTTGGAGCCGTATAAAATTTACCTTCCTTGACAATTTAGTGATTTACCCAACCAGCATACACCACCTATAAGCATAAGCTACTTTAACAGCCACACAGGATACCAGCATTACAATATAAATGAAACTGCAATCTTGAAATAGTGATGATGTTGTGTATTAAACTTACTTGTTCAAGTATGAATTGTATCAATGCCTCAATTTGTAGACCTCTGCGCACAATTCCTTGAACAGTTGGAAAACGAGCATCATCCCACCCATCAACTTTTCCATTCTGAACAACCATAGAAGCTTCCGCTTGCTAAGAAGCGTATAAACCATATTTAACCTACTAAATTCATATATATGAACCTTCCTGAGCCCCATATCCTCCTGAATCCTAAAATATTGAGCGTTTCTATCATGATACTCACTAGATCGAAGGGCATGTGTAATGCCTTCAACAGAATCAACAAAGGGGCATGCAAAATCATATGTTGGATATATTTTGTACTTCGAGCCAATTCTGTGATGTGGCATTGGATTGCAACGATAGTAAACAGGATCCCTAAGTGACTTATTGGGATCTTGCATGTCCAACTTCCCTCTCAAACAGCACTGTAATCCTCTTTCAGATCCAGAAATCATCTCTTTCCATAATCTCATGTTTTCATCAACACTATTGTTACGACACTTTGAATCTATGCCGTCCATTCGTTCTTTCTGCATTTGCTCACGTGGGGTGTCGTCAACATATGCTTTTCCTTCTTTAATCAACTTTTCTGCCATTTCCATAAGTTGTGGGAAGTAATCAGAAGTATATGTGACTTTTTCATAATTAATACCCAATGTCTTAATATCTATTAAAAGGTTATCCACAAACTCATTGCTCTCCTTAGCAGGATTTGTATCATCAAAACGCACAATGACCTTCCCATTGTATCGTTGAGCAAAATACTGGTTCATCAAAGCAGCCTTAGAATGGCCAATGTGAAGATAACCACTTGGTTCAGGTGCAAACCTTAAACACACTTTTCCCATTTCTGCATCAGGCAGATCTACTTCAGGTCGGCTCGAAACAGTCTGTTTGTTAGAACTTAGTCCTTGTTCAGTTTCTTTTGTTTTCACAGGCACTGAGTCCTTTTTCTTTGTATATGTTGCTGTTAACCCATCTAAGAAAGCAGCATGCTCCGTAGAAATTGCACCGTACAACCTCGCCAGATTTTGGTACTTCTTTGACTTCATTAAGCTTTCCCATCTCTTACCAGCCCCTGAAACAATAACATTTTTAGCATTCATGGTACTAAACTAGAAAAATAAATTAATCGCTGAAGGTAGCAACATGACCAGTTAACTTACAAAATGAAACATCCAGGTTACTTTTTTATCTCTAATAAGTCAAATAGGTTAAAGATAACACAAAACATAACAGGTAAGATCGTCCAGCATTGAACCTACCCATACATTTTTTTCAAAAATATTAAATGTTTACCGAAGCATCAGGGAGCACAACTATAAACAATTTACCTGCAAGATATGACCAGACAACAATATCTGCAACTGATAAACTTTGACCAACCAAGAAAGTGCGGTGCAGTAAATAGGCGTCAATGTATTTGCATGCTCCCTCATATTCAGAACCAGAAGAAAAGACAGATGCATACTCTAGCCACTCATCAATCTACAAAATCAAAAAAAGGAAAATTATTAATCTCTGAAACAAAAGCGCAACTCCATGAAACTAAAAGTCAATTATCATGCTTAAAATTAAAAACTAAACAAGATGCACCTGTGAGGTTTCAAAGGCATCTCGCTGGTACAAGGTGGGCATAGTTGTTGCTATACGACCAAGATACCGAATAAGTACATTTGTTCCGCGCAACTTCGTCCTATACAAAAAAAAAAAAAAAAAAAAATACCATAACCATCGCCATGATCATCAACTTCATATCCTTATACTTTTGTCCCTTTTCTTAGTTTAAATATCAAATTCTAGAGTTCCTACTTCTGAAGCTAATAATGATATTTTTCCAGTCTTCAACACGAATTAGTCTTAAGAGATATCCTTCATGACCCGTATAAGCTGTTTTATACGTTAGCTGAACTTTAACCAAACCAAACAAACCCAAATGCCATAAAAAATCTCCCAACTAACCTAGTTTTGCAAAAATGGATTAAAAACAACACTACAATAAAAACGTTATTGATCACTGAAACCATTAACAGCTAAAACCAAAAATGTGAACCAAACTAGTTGATAGCTTTTACTTTGAGGCATTCAGGATTACAAAACATCAAAGTGAATGTGGTAAGAACAAATCACATACTAATAATTTTAGTTATGCAAGGATTTCTGCTATGGTCGTTGGTAGCAGTGTGATCTAAATGCATTTAAAACAGAAGATGAAAGAAGTTGTAATACCCGTTGGCTAGAGCGATGACCGGTGGCGAGGTGGCGTGAGAGTCGGATGGACGGTGAGTGAAACTGCAGCAAGTTTAGCCACTGCAAGTACGGACAACGGAGGCGTGTCATCGGAGGCGATTAGGAGCTTCAGCTCCGTCATCTCGGTGTATGCTACTGTGAGTTTGCGAGGGTACTGTGATGGGTGGGAGAGGAAACGCCGACGGAGTACTAGGGTTTGGCTCTTTCTTCGCTTCTACAATATAAGCCATCAACAAGGATTTTACTTTTTTTTTTTTCTTTTTTATGGCGACTTTATTTAAGAAGAAAATAAATTTAAATAGTTGTTTTCAGGTTTTTTTATTAGAGATAAATGAAAAAAATTAAATAGTTGTTTTCTTAAGTTTATTTAAAAAAAAAAAGAAAAGTCAAAGAAAGGAAAACATTACATAAAATTAAGCATTTTAATTTTTAAGGAAGTGAAGAGAAGAGAAAAGAAATATTTAGAATAAAAAGGGAAAGAAAAAGAAAATATAGATTTCTTTCACTTCTATCCGTAAACTCGGAACACGGCGTTAGGGTCGATATGAGGGTTAATACTGTCACACCAAGCCAACAATGGAATACGTGAGAGTGACGAAACTGAATCATAACATAAGACATAAAAGAAATATTAAAAATTATTAAAACTGAATAGTTGTTACATACTGTCACATCCTCAAATTCCACCTACGAAGTTTTGTTGATCTATAAAGAGGATGAAGCTACCGAAAACTCAAGGATTCAGCACTTCTGTCAACTGTCGAATTCTGCCGAGTGCTGAACCACTGTCGATCAGCACTGAAAGTGATGAATTGCTAATGTGACTATTTATCAGCACTCAAATGGTGAGCTGCTGATCACTACTACACTAGACAAACTGTCCGTACCGAAGTCCTTGGCGGCTGTTATGTTCTATCTTTTGGAACACATATTACTAATCAGTTGACTTCTAATAGTAACTTGGCGGCTGTCTGTACCGAAGTACCTTGGCGCTGTTATGTTCTATCTTTTGGAGACAACATAGTACTGAATCATTTGACTTCTAATATGCCGATGTCTGTCTGTGTTGTACATACCTTTTCCTAAACCAGGATAGATGTAAAGTGATTTATAATTTGTGTTTAGCTTTTATAATATAAATGCTTCTCTAGTATAGTTTTGAGGTTAACTTATAAGCCCACTGATTGTAACTTTTGTACTCAGAAAAGATTAATTAAATATATACTTTGAAAGAACATCTTGTGTCTATATTATTACTAAAGTATGTCGATGTTTGTCTGTGTTGTGCATAACTTTTTGTAAGGATTATACTTAGAGTCTGATGTAACCAAGAGCTCTCAGCATGCACATATGAAGTACAAGAAGTTACTTCAGAAGATTTTGTACAACTCAATGAATACACTAAGTATCAAATCTTTCGAAGCCAAAAGACCAAATCTTCTGAAGCCAAAGATGAAGTCTTTTGAAGCTTCAAGACAAAGTCTTCTGAAGCAAGAGACTGATTTCTTCCAAACAAGAAAACATGCTTTCTTTGACTTACTTTTGACAAAAGCCGAACCACTTTACGCTGCCATCTCTGAAGTGTAAGGCCCCGATCCCGGAGACCCTAAAGTTGGTCATTCATAGCATCATTCATTATTAAAAATCATTTAAAATATATTAACAATATAAAGATTGCAGCGGAATAATTATCAAAACCATTTCATGCATTAATAATTACTTTTGCCAAGTAATACATCATTGACTTAAAGTTACAAAAGAATGTTTAGTTGCATTACAAACAACCATATTATATCTGCATGAGGTGAACGCCAGTCTTTGCTTGCCAAGTAGCATCATCCCCATGCCATCCTCAGCAACAATATTACCTGCCATTGAAAATGCATATAAAAGTCAGCGTTGCTGAGTGAGTTCTAGTTTTTATAAATAAAATACTTCGTTTACATAAAACTACCTTTACTTTCGTTTGCGATCATACATCATACGTACATCTAGATAATAATATTATTATCTTTCATCTCGTCATAATCGTAATCGTTTCGTACTTTATTATCTTTCACTTCTATCTAGATCCTGCCATGTACTATGCGCCCTCCTTATTGCACAAAGCGACAAAATCTTGGGGGCAAGTGGCAAGGATCCCGTTCGTACGTTTCCAGCAGTCAAAAGACTGACCTTTAGGTGTGCACTCAGCACATTGTCGAGGTGGCAACCCATAAAGAGTTGTGAACCCCTTCTATATGCTTGCAAGACTTTTAATTCATTCATTACGTTCCACTTTTCATTATCTTTATCTTCTACTTTCATTACAATAATACTTTACGTACAGAGTATTAACACACCACGTAAAGTCACATACTAATACGTAATATAGAACATCAACCACAGCCCACGATCATACATAACATCAACAGGCATAAACCCCAAAACATTCCAGGACTTAACACTACATTCTACTTCCCAAGATTTCAAAAAAATCCTAAGTCCCCAAAGAAATACGGATGAAGATAAACCAATACGGATGAATGTTCAGCAAATGCGGATGAGCAAATGCGGATGAAAGTCTTCAGAAAATATTCTAAGTATGTAAGGTATGCGGGTGAACCAAATGCGGATGAACTAAGTCTTATGTGAATGAGCACATATAAATACGGATGAACAAAACATCTGCGGATGAACAAAAACATCTGTGGATGAACCAAACATCTGCGGAGGAACAAAAACATCTGCGGATGAACAAAACATCGGCGGATGAATAAAAGACTTAGCTATTGAACATAAAACTAATACGGTTGAATGTTTCAGCAAATGCGGATGAACTCCAACAATGCGGATGAAGTCCACAAATGCGGATGAAGATGAACAAAATGCAAATGCGGATGAACAAACAACTTAGACTAATCCACCAGTTCCAAATCGTCGTTCTAACATGTCCTTAGCACAGATCTAACATGTGAAATACTTAGAACAGAGCTTACAACTACGCAACATCAAAGAAGGCATTTAAAAACACACATCGCATACACATCAGATGCAAAACGCAGAAATCCATGCTTCAGTTGTAAAAATTCAATTAATATGCATTTCAGCCCCAAATGAGTTTACAAAAAGTAAAATAAGGGAATCTAGAACTCACCTCTAGCAGCTTTCGAGTAAGACTTCTTCAAACCGAGAGCAAATAGGAGTTCTAGCACCTAAACACACTGAAACAAGCAGCCAGCACAAGAAACACGTAAGAATCGGTCCAGCAGCTCGAACACAGCTGAAAACCGAGCAGAAAACACAAGGAAACCTCACTTTCTAGGAGAATTTCAGCTTTCTCACACTTAAATCCGTTGGAACTGCTTCTTCTTTCTTCTTGCAGCCGAAAGAAGATGTGGAGAAATAGGGGTGTGGGCGGCCATACCCAGCTTTTTGAACCCATAATAGACAAGTTAGCCACTTGCCCACTTTAACCCCCTTTACTTTGAAGTGTTTCATTTTTCTTTCTTTTAATAAAATTCCGGGTGTTACATGTCCACCCCCCCTTATATAGGTTTCGTCCCCAAAACCTGTCACTCCTCGAACAGCTGTGGGTAATACTGCCTCATCTCTTCCTCAGTTTCCCATGTAGATTCTGACCCCTTCCTATGTTTCCACTGTACTCGCACCAGTGGAACCATTTTATTCCGTAGCCTCTTCTTTTTTCTGTCAATGATGGCCACTGGCTGCTCTACATAATTGAGCCGTTCATCCACCTCGATATCCTCAGTGGCACGATCATATCTTCAACAGCCAAGCACTTTCTTAGGTGAGATACATGGAATGTCGGATGAATTCCACTTAACTCATCGGGTAGCTCTAACCTGTAGGCCACCTCTCCTACTCGTGCAATGATTCGGAAAGGCCTTATATACCTCGGGCTCAGCTTGCCCCGCTTTCTAAACCGGATGATCCCCTTCCAAGGTGAAACCTTCAACATAACTTTATCACCCACTTTGAATTCAATCGGTCTACGCCTCTTGTCAGCATATGACTTTTGTCTATCTTTTTCAGCCTTCATAAAGGCCTTGATCTTCTCTAACTTTTCGATCGTAGCCTCGATCACCTCAATGCTCCCTAACTCCTTCTGCCTAATGTCACCCCAACATACGGGTGTTCTACACTTCCTACCATATAGCATCTCATAAGGAGGCATACAATGCTGGCATGATAACTGTTGTTGTATGAGAATTCGGCTAACGGTAAGTGTTCGTCCCAACTTCCCTCGAAGTCAATGACGCATGCTCGGAGTATATCTTCAAGCGTCTGGATGGTTCTCTCTGACTGACCATCTGTCTGAGTATGGTAAGCCGTACTGATGTGCAACCGCGTCCCCATCGCATCATGGAACCTCTTCCAAAACTTAGATGTAAACCGAGTGTCACGGTAAGACACTATAGACACTGGTACACCGTGACGAGTCACAATCTCTTTGATGAACATATCCGCGAACCTCTCAGATTAATACGTCTCGCGGATCGGTTGAAAGTGAGCACTCTTCGTCAAACGGTCAACTATCACCCATATGGCATCGTACCCCCTTGCTGTACGTGGTAACTTCGTAATGAAGTCCATAGTGATGTGCTCCCATTTCCACTTGGGTATATCCAAGGGTTGGATCTTCTCGTATGGATTCTGATGCTCCGCCTTCACTTGCAAGCAAGTAAGGCACTTGCTCACATACTCCGCTACATCACGCTTCATACCCGACCACCAATAGTCTTTTTTCATATCATGATACATCTTGGTAGCACCGGGATGAATTAAGTATCAAGTTTTATGAGCTTCATCCATGATTTTCCCCCGTAGGTCTCCATAACGAGGGATCCACATCCACCGAAGCGGGTTCTAACTCCGAGAGTGTTCTCGCCCAACTCTTCGACTAGACCCTTCATCTTTTTGGAGTTAAGGCGATCTTCTTTCAACGCCTCATCTTGAAATTCCTTGACCTGCTTCATCACGTCAGAGGTCATCACCAACCGGTAAGCTTCACTCGGATCGGCTCGGGTCTCTCCTTTTGGCTAAGGGCATCCGCCACCATATTGGCCTTGCTTAGATGTAATGGATCTCACAATCATAATCTTTGATCAACTCTAACCACCTCCTTTGCCTCATATTGAGATCCTTTTGCTGAAAGAAGTACTTCAAGCTCTTATGGTCAGTGAAGATAGTGTACTTCGTCCCGTGCAAGTAGGGCCTCCAAATCTTCAATGCAAAGACCAGAGCCGCTAACTCCAGATCATAAGTAGGGTAATTAGCCTTATGGGTTTTCAACTGTGGGAAGCATCGACTATTACCCTTCCTCGCTGCATCAGCATGCAACCCAACCCCAAATAAGAAGCATTAGAGTAGACAACTAAGTCTTCGCTCCCTTCGGGCAACGTCAAGATAGGGGCTTGAGTCAATCCCGTCTTTAGCTCTTCAAAAGCATTCTCCTGTTCTCGACTCCGTACAAACTTCACCTCCTTACGGGTCAACTTGGTAATAGTGAGGCTATCTTGGAAAAGTCTTGGATGAATCTCTGGTAATAGCCCACTAAACCCAAGAAAATACGGATCTCGGATGGCGTCTTTGGAGTCTTCCATTGCATCACTACCTTCACTTTTGCCGGGTCCACCATAATCCCTTCAGTATTAACCATATGACCCCAAAAACTAAAACCTCGAGCAACCAGAACGCGCACTTGGAGAACTTAGCATACAGCTTCTCTCTTCTAAGCGTCTCCAATACCTCGCTAATGTGACCGGCATGCTCTTCTTCGCTCTTCGAATAAATCAGGATATCATCGATAAACACAATTACTGATTATCAACATCAGCCGACACACCCGATTCATCAAATCCAAAAAACAGCAGGCGTGTGTTGTTTAAACCGAAAGACATAACGAGGAATTCGAAATGCCCGTATCGCGTCGAAAACGCGGTCTTCGGGATATCATGTTCTGTAACCTTTAGCTGATGATAACCAGATCGGAGATCTATCCTTGAGAACCAACTGGCACCTTGGAGCTGATCAAACAAGTCATCATCCTTGGTAGTGGATACCGGTTCTTCACCGTCAACTTGTTCAACTCACGGTAGTCGATGCACATCCTCATGCTACCGTCCTTCTTCTTTACAAACAAGACCGGAGCACCCCAGGGAGAGATACTCAGCCGGATGAACCCCTTATCCAGCAACTCTTGCAACTGGACCATCAGTCCTTCATCTCGGAGGGAGCTAGTCGATACGGTGCCTTGGCAATAGGTTGGGCACCCGATATCAAATCAATCTGGAACTCGATCTCGCGGTCCGGTGGCACACCTGGTAGATCCTCTGGGAATACGTCTGGGAAGTCACACACGACCGGTAAGTCGGACAATCGTAGTAGTCTAACACATCCACATCTTTCACATAAGCCAGGTAGGCACTACATCCACGTCTCGTGCACTTCTCGGCCACCACCATTGAAATTACCTTCGGAACCGTACTGACCCTATCATTGTAAATCATCACCGAACTCCCATCAGGTGCGGTCAAACAAATCATCTTCTTGCGACACACAATATTTGCCTCATAGACTGCTAGCCAATCCATCCCTAGAACCACATCGAATCCGCCTAGGGGCATCACGAATAATTTAGCAGAGAACCTATGGCCTTCCAACTCTATGTCACAATTCTCTATCAGATTAGAAATCCTGGTAGACGTACCAATGGCAGTTTTTACATCAAAAGGCTCATCAATACTTCTAATTCTAACAGGAACTTAGCACAGAAGGCAGTAGAAAAAAGTAGAAATAAAACTCTACTAGCACCAGAATCGAAAAAGCACAGAGGCACAAATTTGGTTTACTAGGAAGGTACCTGACACAACATCAGGGTCCACCCTAGCCTCCTCCTGGGTCATAGTAAATGTTCTGGCTTTTGCCCTCTGCCCTTCCTTCTCCTTCTCGATCCCCTTCTCGCCCCGGAGAGTTCTCATCCCTCGATTTCTTGCAATCTTTGCTCAGATGGCCCTCTTCACCACAGTTGTAGCATCTCACCACCCCACAATCCCTTGCCTTATGACTAGGCTTCCCATATTTGAAGAAGATGTTCAGTCCCCACTTACACTCTCCTATATGTTCCTTCCTACTTACTACACCTCTTGTCCCTATACCTGCCGACACTACCCTCCGGTCATCCACCCTTGCTTTTTGTTGTTCGGGGTGAAACCACCACTACCGAATCGTTTTTCGTTCCAGTTCCTGTCACCACCACCCTTCTTATTCACTTCCACTACTGTCATCTCCTCCCTTCATCATACAACCTCCCTGCCAGATCAACACCGACCTAAAGTACTCGGCGGGCGGCGATCATGTGCCTACGGATATCTGCCGGTAGACCCTGGATGTACCTCTTGATCTTTCTTAACACAGGCGTCACCTGATCTGGTACCAGCCTTGACATCTCATTGAACTTAGTCGTGTACTGTTGGTGTGTCATGGTTCCCACCTCCAACTGTAAGAACTCTCTCTTAATCTCGTCGAGTTCCCTGTGAGGACAAAATTCCTCAATCACCATCTTTTTTGTTCACTCGACTCATTCTCCCAATCACCTTGCTACCCTCGGCCTGGACGATATTGTCCTACCAGTATAAGGCCGAGCCCATGAATGAGTGGGTAGCAAACTTCACCTTTTGATCCTCCTTACATTCGCTGATATCCAACACAACCTCCATTTCTCTCACCCATCGGTGAGCAGCAGCAGCATTCCCATTTCCATCAAAAGTCGGGGGCTTGCATCTTTGGAATGCCTTATAGCTGCACCCCTTTGCAGTTTCCTGCATCGCTTCCTCTTCCTCTTCATCATTGGAGACAACCATCTCATTTTCTGGCTGCTCCCCTTCACTTGAACCTCTCTCCTCGCCCCCTCTCCTAATAGTTTTCTTCCTCTCCTCTTCTCTTTCTTTCATCCTCCCTCACAGCACGAATAACCTCATCACCACATATGGTAGAATCGTTTGCATGACTTGATGACTTCCTCCACTACTGTCTCCTTCACAGAGGCTCTTAGGATAGCACTCTCATCACCGTCTTTATGGTGATGAAGCTCGGGCTCTGCGCAGGAGTCGTCTCAGCAGTCTAGCCTTGTTTCTTGTGGCATGTGGTCCAGCACCACGACCACCCTGTACTCCACCTCGAGATGCCTTCGAAGATCTACCACGAGCCATCCTCTAAACACTATAAGATTCAAACACCAACACGGTCATTCAAGTAATAGCTCAGATTATGTCAAGTATAGTAAGTCCTAATTACAGTGGCCAGTTGTGATTAGCCACTAACTTTACTCTTCATCCCCAAGCATTTCTATCCTGACTACATCAGTATCCAAATCTACTAAGAGCACATAAATCAGATAGCACACGCATATAATACTGGTTATCTTTAAGGAAAATTACCTGATGGCACGTAGCTACTTGGGCTGGCATCCTTCCATTTGGGTCCCATTTTCAGTTTAAGTTTAGGTTTTTATTTTGTGAAAATGATTTACCCATTTCTCTTAAACTTTCGCTCTGATACCAATTGTAAGGCCCGATCTCGGAGACCCCACAGTTGGTCCTTCATAGCATCATTCATTATTAAAACTCATTTAAAATATATTAACAATAGAAAGAATTACAACGGAATAATTATCAAAAACCATTTCATGCATTAATAATTACTTTTGCCAAGTAATACATCGTTGACTTAAAGTTACAAAAGAATGTTTAGTTGCATTACAAAATAGCAATATTATATCTGCATGAGGTGGATGCCAGTCTTTGCTTGCCAAGTAGCTTCATCCCCGTGCCATCCTCAGCAACAACTACCTGCCAACTGAAAATGCATATAAAAGTCAGCGTTGTTGAGTGAGTTCTAGTTTTTATAAATAAAATACTTCGTTCACATAAAAACTTCCTTTACTTTCGTTTGTGATCACACATCATATGTACATCTAGATAATAATTATTATTATCTTTCATCATCGTTCATAATCATTCGTTTCGTACTTTATTATCTTTCACTTATATCTAGATCCTGACATGTACTATGCCCATTTCGATGCACAAAGCGACTACAGTCTTGGGGGCAAGTGGCAAGGATCCCGTTTCGTACGTTTCCATCAGTCACAATGACTGACCTTTAGGTGTTCACTTTGCACATTGTCGTCGAGGTGGCAACCCATAAAGAGTTGTGAACCCCTTCTATATGCTTGCAAGACTTTTAATTCATTCATTACGCTCCATTTTTCATTATCTTTATCTTTCACTTTCATTACAATAATACTTTACGTACAAGAGTATTAACACACCACGTAAAGTCACAAACTAATACGTATATAGAACATCAACCACAACCCATGATCATACATAACATCAACAAGCATAAACCACCAACATTCCAGGACTTAACACTACATTCTACTTCCAAGATTTCAGAAAAATCCTAAGTCCCCAAAGAAATACGGATGAACATAAATCAATACGGATGAATGTTCAGCAAATGCGGATGAGCA
This sequence comes from Flaveria sonorensis, assembly GCA_025506505.1. Classification (NCBI taxonomy): domain Eukaryota; kingdom Viridiplantae; phylum Streptophyta; class Magnoliopsida; order Asterales; family Asteraceae; genus Flaveria; species Flaveria sonorensis. The sequence goes on along the minus strand of JACCIY010000917.1, from coordinate 9,143 downwards.
AATGCGGATGAAAGTCTTTAGAAAATATTCTAAGTGTCTAAAGGTATGCGGATGAACCAAATACGGATGAACAAGTCCAAATGCGGATGAACTAAGTCTTATGTGAATGATCATATACAAATGCGGATGAACAAAAACATCTGCGGATGAACAAAAACATCTGCGGATGAACAAAAACATCTACGGATGAACAAAACATCTGCGGATGAACAAAAACATCCGCGGAGGAACAAAAACATCTGCGGATGAACAAAACATCTGCGGATGAATAAAAGACTTAGCTATTGAACATAAAACCAATGCGGTTGAATGCTCAGCAAATGTGGATGAACTCCAACAAATGCGGATGAAGTCCAGAAATGCGGATGAAGTCCAACAAATGCGGATGAACAAACAACTTAGACTAATCCACCAGTTCCAAATACTTAGAACAAAGCTTACAACTACGCAACATCAAAGAAGGCATTTAAAAACATACATCGCATCACATCAGATGCAAAATGCAGAAACCCTGCTTGATTGTAAAAAATTCAATTAATATACATTCAGCCCCAAACGAGTTTAAACAAGTAAAATAGGAGAATCTAGAACTCACCTCTAGTAGCTTTCGAGTAAGACTTCTTCAGACCGGAGCAAATGGGAGTTTCTAGCACCTAACACATCGAAACAAGCAGCCAACACAAGAAACACGTAAGAATCGGTCCAGCAGCTCAAACACAGCTGAAAAAACGAGTAGAAAACACAAGGAAACCTCATCTTTTAGGAGAATTCCAGCTTTCTCACACTAAAACCCGTTGGAACTGCTTCTTCGTTCTTCTTGCAGCCTAAAGCAGATGTGGGGAAATGGGGTGTGGGCGGCCATACCCTGCCTTTTTGAACCCATAATAGACAAGTTGCCACTTGCACACTTTAACCCCCTTTACTTGAAGTGTTTCAATTTTCCTTCTTTTAATAAAATTCTGGGTGTTACTTGAAACTCACCACTTATAAGAGTTAGTTAAAAAGCCCATACTTTTGTCAACTGGAGATTATGGTCTTTGTTGTGTAACTTTCTACGTATGAACTTTTATCCTTTTTGTAATATTAAGGATGTGAGCTATGGCATATATAGTCACTAGTCAAAAGGGCAATCTGCCTTTTGAATTTACATTGATCTTGTTGTCTGATTATGTTTCTAGCTGGCCTTCAAATATGGCTGGCTGTAGGATGTAATATAAAGTACTCATGCTATAAGTCCATTAGACAAGTAACTGTAACAATTTAAAAACACTTGAGAGTGATATACAGAATTCTTGAAAACCATCTGCTTGTGTTCTTTATGTTCTTTACAGTTTGTTCTTTGTTTCAAATCAACTGGTTCCTTATTGATCTGTTAAGTGTTCTAAGTCTCTCCAACCATGTAAAAGTGTTGCATTGGGTTTCTTATTTGATCTGTTAAGTGTTCTAAGTCTCTCCAACCTTGTGAAATTGTTGCATTAGTCCCCTCCCTGGTCCTTCAATTGGTATTAGAGCTTTTAGGCTCTTGATTGTAAGATCTCACCATCTTAAATTTCTTTAGTTTCACAAACACTTACCCTCAAAATTCAGCTCTTTCAAAAGCTAATATGGAAACTAGTACCATGACAAAATCTCCCCTGGTCACTCCCGATGAATTTGATACTTGGTGCCAAAGAATAGAAGACTTATTAAGTCTCAAGATATTAGGATGTGGAGATCTATTATTATAGGACCTCACATCCCAAGCACCACTTCAGCTACTGTTGTGGTGGGATATACCAAGGAATGGTGACTAAAGCCGAAGAAGATTGAAAGAAGATAGACATAGATCAGAAGGACATGACCGCTCTCCAAACTGCTCTTCCTAACTCTATATACAGAGGCTTCAAGAAGGTAAAATTGCTAAGCAGCTTTGAAATGCACTGAAGCTTATGTATGAGGGGTCTGATAAGGTTAAAAAAACAAGAAGGACCTATGAAGCAGCAGTTTGAGAACTTCACCTACAGGACAGGTGAAACTATGACTCAACATACTTTAGGTATGTTGAGATTGTAGATACTCCAAGGATGTGGGTAAAACTGAGAATATGGACCTTGTGAGAAAGTTTAGGTTTTCTCTTTCCAGACAATGGACTCCTACTATGTGCCATTAGAGAACTGAAAACCTCTCCACCCTTACTCTCACAGAGCGTATGGTAACCTTAGCTGTTACGAGATGGAGATGAACATGCAAAATCCATCAGGCAGCTCTTCCAGCAATCACAGAGTTCAGCCCTCTATGTGTTGAAAAGGATAGTAGAGAACCAAACATCATCTCATCTGCTTCCCTGACAACCACAAAAAGGGCCCTTTCATCACCTTCCCGGAGACATCAAAGGAGAGCTACATCCAAGGAAACCCATTCTAAGAGACAAGCTCATCACAAGCCTTTGGTCTGCGATGAAAGTTGTGTCAACTTTCTATTCACTCTTAAAGCGGGATTGTATCCATCTAGATAATCTGGAATACATGGAGATAGTCCAGCAAAGGGCTCTTCTTACTCAAAGACCAAGAAGTTTCAACAAGAGAACCGGAAGAAAGTTTCCTAGTAATATGGCCAGTGGAAAGTTTGGACATGATGCAAGCAAGGTGAAGTGTTACAACTGTAACCAAATGGAACAATTTGCTAGGGAGTGCAAGGCACTAAGAACAAATGGTGGCCAAGCATAATTCAGACCAACTACACTGATGCAGCTCCCAGATCTGAGAAGCCAAGCCAACCAAAAAAACAAGCTGTTGTTGTTGTTGAAGAGGGAGGCTTTGACTGGAGCTTTCAGGTGGAAGATGATTCTCAAAATCAATACTGATGGCTGATCATGAAGAAGCCAAGGTATTAGAACATCTTTGTACCTTAAATGCATTATCAAAGTTAACATGTATAGGTCCTATAACCTGGAAGTGAGATCTGACCTTGAGTCCTTGAATATTTTGAAAGCTAATTTTAAAAGAGCAGAAAATGATAATAAACTTAAATAGAAGATTTAGAGAAAACAATTTCTACTAACATAAGCACACAAATTACAGGACTCAAATCAAAGATCTCATAACCAAGTTAAATGAATGCCAGGCTGAGCTTTTGATCAGCAAAGCCCAAGGCAGAAAAGTGTGTTCTTGAAAAGGAAACCTTCAAGAACATAATATCCTCATCCTTGCATGTAAATATTTGTTATCGGAACAGTAGGGACTAGTTCAAGTTAGATATCTCTTCCATACACACTACTATCTATAAGATCTCCAAGGTGTGTAACTTGTCAAGATGAGTTGCCCCTCATTGATCCTATCCAAGAAGAGGATAGGATAAAGAAAAGATAGTGAAGATGAACCTGAAGTAAGTAAGAAGGGTTATCCAAAGAAGGGTCACTATTCTCCTGGAGAGAAGAAAGAACCATGGATGACCAAGTCAGCTAGGAGAACTTGATCAGGGCAGCCAAAAGAAAATAAAAAAAAAGTGATGATCAAGTATAGGGTGGTATTCACCTTGCCATTGTTATTGTTTAGTCATAGTTTATTATAGCTTAGATATTATTATAATAGGATCTAGTTTAGATCTGTCTTGTTTTGTATTCTGTGGCATACGAAACTGCATGCGAAACTATAGTTTCGCCCGGTAGTTTCACATACCATAGTGCATACAGTTTCACAAAACTGTATCCAAACTAGGTCCTACATATTTTTCTGCTTATTGCTCATTTAGGAACTCTTGGAACTTTAATGATATTGCTGATTTGAGTCTATTGATCGATTGTGTGTTGCTAGGAGCTTATATTTTGTCATCTTTGAGCATTATTCTTCTTTTGTCCTTACTAATCCTTTTGCAAATGGATTATGTTTTGATTTGTGTCCATTTTCTATCATTACTTGGTCACACAAGCTATTAGATATAGTGATATCTTGTGGATTCTTACGCTAAATCTTCATCAAAAGCACGTTCAAACGATCATCTTGACCAACAATATGGTGTCATAGCCTTTGTGCTCTTGATTGTTTGTGTTTTTGGATTAGTTTTGACATATTCATCTTCTCAATCATTTTGGAGCTGTTTTACATTTGTTATTCATGGAAATTGATTGAAGAAGGTGTGGTGTGAACTGGGAAACTTGTGGAATCAACAGATTCCAAATGGTTGTTATTTGAGTGAGTTTTGGGTCATTTTTCGCAAAAAGAGGATTTTCAGATTCATAGTGCGAAACTACAGTTCTTTGTGCGAAACTATTCTGCGAAACTACAGAAATTGGTGGTTGTGATTCCTTTGCGAACCTAGAACAAAAGTTCATTAGCCTGATCAGTTTCTGTGAAACTGCTATCCATTTCCCCTTAAACGAAAGTTCAATAGTTTCGGGCGAAACTAGCTGTGAACTACATCCTGTCTGCGAAACTACTCCCTGCGCAACTACTGTTTCTTTTGCGAAAATCCTGACTCTTATACGAACACTAGTTTTTGATTTAATCAAATTTCAATGACGACAAGTCTTACCCTTGCTGATTTTGAAAGTGTGGCTTTAAACAGACCCCCTAAGCTAATCAATGGTGAAAACTTTGATGACTGGAAAAGATGTTTGAAAGCTTTCTTCCTGTACACTGATCACACTCAATGGAATCAATTACGAAAGGACCTCATGTTCCTGTTTCCTTAGAAGACAATGTGACTATTCAAATTGTAGATCTGACAAAATACTCAGAGTGAGACATCAAGCTGATTGCGAGATCAGAAGGCGTTTGGTGCTTTGACCTTGTGCCTGTCAGCAGAGATCTACAACAGTTTGGTGAATATAAAAGTGCAAAGGCTTTGTACGATGCGTTATGTGAATTCTATGATGGAAATGAGGAATTGGTCAAGGATAAAGCCACTCAAGCTAAAAACAAATTCAACTTTTTGTTGGACACAAGAAAAGAGTCTCACTGATCTCACCATCATTTTCTATCTGTTACAGCACTTTGAAGAAGTTGATGAGAAGCTGTCAAACAATGAACAAGTAACAAAGTTGCTGGATTCTTTACCACCTCAATGGAGTTTGCAGTTGAGGATGTTGAAGCAAGAAAGGGGATTTCTGGATTACAAGCTCATGGACATAATCAACAAGTTGAAGTCCTTCGAGTTAGGTCTAAAATGGAGAGATACAACCAGCAATGCTTCCATCTCAAGCTTACTCAAAGAATGCAGCTCTTATATCATCCAGTTCAGATTCATCAATGCACGTGTCAGCTTATAGTGGTATGACTGGAACTTCTGACAAGACCACCAGCAATGGATCTACATCAAAATCACCAAATCTCCCACAGATTCCATCGGAGAGTATGGCTTTAATTTGGTCTTTTCATGCATCGTTATGAGGCTCTGGTGGGTGGTGAACTGAAGGGAAGAGGAATGACTGTGGAAGACATGTACCAGGTGGATCCTAATGATCTGGAAGAAGCTGATCTTCAGTGGCAGATGGCTATGATCACCCTAACAGCAAGAAGATTCATGGAGAGAATGAAGAAAGAAATTGGAAACCAGAATGCGAAAGTTGGATTTGACAAATCAAAGCTCAGATGATTCAACTACAAACAGCTCAGGTATTTCAAAAGATGTCCATCTCCTATTATCATTGAACGGAATGGGGGTTAACAGGGTCATTCCAATTGATGAGAAAGAAGCGAACAACAAGAAGAAAGAAACATCTCTTCTAACCAACTTTGACTAGAGTGTTGAGTTAGCCGAGACTTAAGAAAATCAATCATGCCTTGGTAGCTGAAATTGCAGAGGTAGTAAAAATTGAAGTAGATAGAAGGAAGGAGAGTGAAGTGAAAGACATCTTGAAGAATGTTTGTGAGAAAGAAGAGAAGGAGAGTGAGGGAATGTCAGCATGAAGAGGATTGTGGAAGGGAGGTAAAGGTTGAAGCTACAAAAGTTGTGAATGAGGAGGAGTTGAATGGTGAATCAAGGGTCTGCAATTGTGAAAAGGCTCTAGCTGCTGAGAAGAATGTGATGGAGATTCTATATGAGGTAATTCAAGACATGTGTTCATCTGCTTGCAAAATTCGTTGTTTTGGAATTTATAAAGTGAACAATATATTAAAAGAAAATGAAGGAACTAAAAAGGACAAACGAGGAACTTAAAAAGAATGAAACATTTTTTTGTAAAATAAATGAATCTTTAAAGGAAAATGATCATTTAAAAAGAACCTTTTTGAGAGAAATACGAAAATTAATACTTTGTTGAGAGGGTAGCCTTGGCTAAATTTGAGACTACAACTTAAAACAAAACTTGATAAATGGACAATTTCTGGAATGAAGCAAGAGGAACTCTATAGCAAATAAAGGGGAGCTTGAAATTAAGACTAGGTTGGGTGTAGTGAAACCACTTATGTTTACCCACCTCATCGCACCTTTTGCTATTCTCTTATGCCCACCTCACCCTACAAATAATTTAATTGAAAAGGATACTAACAGTTTGTTTATAGGTTTAGAAGGGGTGAATCATTAAGAGGTTCGTGAAGATTATGATTATGGAGGAAGTAGAGGTCTTGGAAGTTGTAGTTCCAGTTCTTCAGATTTCAAAAAAATCTCTTGTAGACAATAGTTTCAGGTAGAATAGATGTAGTTTGAATAGTTTACAGTCAAGTTGTTCTCATTCCAAAATATTTGAATCAAATGGAGTTGATGTTTCAAGTGTTAATGAAAACTTTGTTGTTCTCAACAAAGTCCATAAAAATTATTCAAAAACAAATTGTTTTGAAAAATTCATCTCTCTTCCCATCCCCACCTTCACTCCTATTCGAATCTCTACACCAGTGAACAACACATCCTCACATGACTGTAAAATTTCAGAAATAAGAGAATCCACAAATCATGATAGATCATTTGACTTAGAAAACAAATCACAAAAAGTACAGTCACTTACAGTGATCATGTTATTTCAAAAAGATAAACGAAAAGGTTTAAAATCTCGTTGTTTAAAATCCCAAATCTGAGTGTGAGGATGAGATTATCATGGATCATGTTCCAATTCAAAAGATAAAAGAAAAGGTTTAAAATCTCATTGTTTCAACTGTGAAAGGATGGTCATGTTGTTAAGCATTGCCCAGAGGTTGTAAATAGGAATGTAGATACCGTTCTTTAGGAAATAGAATAAAATATTTTGTGATAGTTGTTTCTTTTGTATAAATTCATCTTCTCCTAGAACCAAGCCGATTAAGGTTGGGTCCCCCTGTCTAAATGATTTTCTCTAATTCATTTGCCAGGAACATTCGAGAAGGACTATCAATAGCACGTTGGTGCTGATAGTTGATCAGGCAATGATGACCGGATTGAAGGATCTTCTTACCAATAATAGGATAATAAACAGAGGATATGTTTCTTTTGCGGTGATAAGATAGGAGGTAAAATGATAGGTCAAGGTGAGGTATCCATGGTTCTTTAACCTTGGAGAAGGTAATTTTCGTTCCTGAATAGCATTCAATCTTCTGAGTGTGTCACAAATTTGTGATAAGAATATTCTTGTGCTTTTTAAGTCTAACAAATGTTTGTTTCTTAAGCCAGAATTTTCAGTTCCAGATGATTTGGTGATTATGCAAGCTCCAAGAAAAAAAATGAGACATATCTGCTTGATATGAACTCCAAAGAATCTACCTCCACCATGACTTGTCTCTTGTCAAAATCTTCCTCTTCTGAGTCTTTTCTTTGGCATAGACGTTTAGGCCTTGTGAATTTTAAAAATATTAACAAGTTGGTTAAAATAATCTTGTTAGAGGTTTACCTCAAATGGATTTTTCTGCAGTTGAAAATGCATGTCTTGTGCTAAAGGTAAACATCACAAGAAATCACCAAGCTTAAACAAGAAAAATCTCCATTTCTAATCCTCTAAGTTATTGCATTGTGATTTGTTCGGTCCATAAGTGTGAAAAGTATAGCTAAGAAGTCTTATTGTCTTGTTGTAATAGATGATTATTCAAGATACTCTTGGGTTCGATTCCTGTCACATAAAGGGAGACAACAGAGGTGTTGCAGAAGCTAATTCTGACTATTAAGAATATCAACAACAAGAAAGTTTTGGCAATTAGAAGTGACAATGGAACAGAGTTTAAAAGTTAGATCTTTGATTCATTTTGTGCAAGCAAGGGATTTTCAGACAATTCAGCGCTGCACGAACACCTCAACAGAATGATGTTGCTGAAGAAAGAATAGAACTCTCATTGAAGCAGCCCGGACTATGCTCATTTAATCTAGACTTCCTATTATTTTCTAGGTAGAAGCAGTCAACTGTGCTTCGTATGTTCTAATAGAGTTCTAATCGTGAATGATAAGATGAAGACTCCATATGAACTGTTTCACAAGCGAAAACCATTGATTGATGACTTCTTCATCCTTTTCGCTACTCATGCACGTTGTTAAATACTTAAGCTCAAAATTCAAAGTTTGGAGTAGTGTCTGATGAATGTTACTTTGTCGGATACTCTCAACTCAAAAGGCTTATAGAGTATACAACAAACGAACAAGAATTGTACAAGAATCTTTCTATGTTGATTGGCAAGAATCCAATGTTGGTTTTGATCCGGATTGGTTCTATGATTCAAACATCGTTTTCAATTCATTCAATCTACCATCCTTTCCTGACGATGACATTCCTTCATCAAGTGGTCAACCCTTCATTTCCACTCCCACTAACCTCAACCACAACCAGAACCAGATCTTCAACCACAACCAGATCTTCAACCACAACCAAACTTGAATATCAAATCCCTTCAACACCATCAACACTATCACAAAACCCTCTTTCTAACCAACCATCCCACCTTACCGTCATTCACCTCACAACCATCATCACCACAAGCCACTTCACCTATTCCTCAACCCTAAACACTAACTTCAAAAACCCTAAAACCCACCCACATGATTATGTAGATGCCTCTCGAAGATTAACATTTAGTCTTTATTAGTCTTTGTATAGTTTTGTCATAGTATAGGGACTTATTGTGTAAATATATGTTCCTTTTTGTTTTCTTTGATAGTATAAATAGCATATTAAGGTTGTGTAGGAAAGCACTTAGACAATCAGTTAGAACGTATTGTAACCATTTCTCTCTACAATTGTACTTTCTATGCATTCTATCAATGAAAAACTATGA